>PVHY01014543.1:0-38263 GCA_004024945.1 Uropsilus gracilis | reverse complement strand
TCCCTCCCTCCCTCCGCTCCCTCCCTCCCACTGCCCACGAACTCTAGTGATCCCTAGCTTCAGCCTTCCAGGTAGCTGGGATTATAGGTGTACGCAGCATGCCTGGCGATTTTCTTGAAACTGGGTCTTGCTATGTTGCCCGGATTAGTCTCGAACCTTCAGGCTCAAGTTAGCCTCCGCCTCCCAAGTAGTTGGGATTATAGGCGCAGGCCACTGTGCCCGGCCATGAAATATTTTCTATATTAAATTCTAACCCCATCATGGATAAAATCTAATAATATCAATTCAACTTTAAGTAAAAAGAGTTTGAAATTCTATGTCATTTTTATACTAAAATAATAGTCATAATGCCTTATCAGTCTTTAAGAAGTAAAAAATATTGTGTTTTCTTACAGTAAGCACTGGTATGTTCAGTAAATAGTGTTCTGTATTCTTAGAGATGTTTAATTTCATTTAGTTGGCCAGGAATGTCAGAAAAACCCAATGAAGAATTTCTAAAATAAGCTATGGAGACTGACTACATTTAAGAATGTTTCAGAAAATACTAAGCTTAGAATCTTAGTGAATACATCTTTGTTAAACTGTCAGTGAAATTGAATATTTGAAGTTACTCTGATGGACTAAGTCCTTTAGTAGAAAATAGTATTTCAAATGACTAAGTGTTCTTCATTTTGTATTTAATTGACACAACTAATCAAAAAGTGATTTTTTGAAAGAAAATCGGTACCTGCAATATTAGCCTCTCTTGGGATAGAGTAGCTCTTACTTGAAAAAGGGAAGGGAGGGGAAAGCTGTTTCCTTCCATCATACCATTGAGAATGCTTCAAGAGACGTTTAAATGTGTTCTTATTGTAGAACTTTTCAGAGCTTTTATTCTTCATTTTTGTGTCTATTTTATTTTATATAGTACAAAATTAAAAATATTAAATACTGTCATTTCACTATCTAATCTGTTTTGTCAATTTCATCCATATTCTTTTAAAATATTTCCTGACTACATGTTTTTACAAGAAAGTATTCTCTAATAGTGTTTTGAATTTAAAATTTTTTAAGTATGCCTTAAAGATAATTCTATATCAATAGATAAGGAGCTGCCTTAGATTTTTTTTTTTAACTTTAGTATGTAGATTGTAAAACTTGTGACCTCAGAGGTCTGTTTAACCTCTCAGCACATTATTATACTATAGTTGTCATTTGTATTTCATCTACACACATTTGTATTACATCTACACACTTTTTAAACTCCGCAATGTTATCATTTAGACCTTAAATGGTCTGTGTGTCTTAAGGAAACTAAGAAGAGAAAGTTCTTGCACTTATTCACACATTTGCCATGTCTCATGTTTTGACCTCATTTCTTTCCGAAAATCTAGATTTCCACCTGGCTTTACTCCCTCTAGCCTGAAGCGCCATTAGCATTTTTTGTGGCAATCAAGTCTTTAATTTTTATGTGCTGAAATTGTATCTATTTTGCTTTCATTTTTGAAATATATTTTCATTAAATTAAAATTTTTGGTTGATAGCTTTATTTTCAATTTCAGCATATGAAAATGTTATTTCACTGCCTTCTACTCTGTTTTTTTCACATGAGAAGTCGTCTAAGAAAATATAAGTCAACTCACAAAAAAGAATGTCAGCTACCATTTGAATTATTGTTTCCTGTGTGCAGCATGTTATTTTAATTTTTAGCTATTCAAGTATACGTAGTGGGTAGTTTTCTTTATATTAATTTAGCTCACTGAGCTTGTCTCTCTGTCTTTTGCCAGTAGATCTTTTTGACTCTTAATGTCTTTTAATGTTTTTTTTTTTCTTTTTTGCCTGCTCTTTCTTAAATCAATCCTCTGCTGTTTTTGTGTTGTCTCAGGGTGTCTGAGGCTGTTCATTTTTTCAGCCTTTTTCCTCTCCAGTCTTCCCTGTCATCTCCTTTTTGCTATTATGCCTGATTAGTTCATTGTAAGTTTCAATATTATATTTTTTCAATTCTGAAATTTCCATTTGATTATTTATGATTTCTGTCCCTTGCTAAAATTGCCTATACATTTATTAATTAGAAGCATGTTTTCTTTTATGTCGTGAGTGAAGTATAAATTTGTCTATTAATTATTACATCTGGGTCATTTCAGGGTTGTTTTCTGTTGATTTTTTTCTTGTTTATCTTCTGTTGATTTTTGTCATGAGGAAGGATTGTTCTGTTCATATGTTGAGAAATTTTAGATTGTATTATGGATATTGTGAGTTAACATGTTGTAGAAACCAGATTGTGTTGTGTCCTGGCGTAATTTTTTAAAGAAGGCAGTTATTTTGACTGAAGTCTACCAAAAAAATAATATATATACATATATATGTATATATATATTTTTTGCATTGTGCAGAAGCTCAGGTTTTGAGCCCTTGGCTATGTAACTGAGTCTGTCCCACATTTGTGTGGTTTACAGGTCAGGTAAAGGTTTGGACAGAGTTTTATACATAGTATATGAGGTTCCCCTTCTCTGTATCTTTCATTTCTGGGTTTTCCTCTTCTTTTTGGGTCTCCAGACCTCTAAGAGTGTGGTGTGACTTCCCACTTGGTGTTAAGCTGTTAAAAGAAAAAAAAAAACCAAAACAAAACTGCCCCATGCTAGTCACTTTTTCCTGAAGTTAGCTCCCATATCGTATTGTTTTGTTTCCTTGTCAGTACCTTCAGATGATTGTTAATAGTTTCCTGCAGGAGGATTAGTCCACGCAGACTTATTTGGCTGTATTGGAAGCAGGACTACTGCTTCATTTAAGACCTGTTTATTATTCCATTGTGTGATTGTTGTATAATTGATTAAACCAATTCTTTGTTCATGTTTGGAATATTTTGCTGTATAATGTTGCAGTGAATATATTTGTATATATATTTTAGCCTTATTCTTACTTTGGTTACATTGGTAGATACTCTAGTTGAGAGAGACAAGCAATAAAACTAAATAAATATATTCTGTAGTAAATTGAAAAGTGCAGTGATACAGACAAATGGGAAAGAGAGTGAAAGGATGAAGATTACTGTTTTAAATAGGGAGTTCTTATTGAGAAGGTAGGATTTGGGTGAAGATTTTTAAAAGGGGAAAAAGTGAGCTTTGATATTGTCTGGTGGGGGAAAGCAAGGACCTGTAAAGGCCCTAAGGAGGACTCATGTCTGGTGAATTGGAGGCCAGTCTGGTTGGAGTGGAGTAATTGAAATGATGACTGGTATGAGTCAAAGTCAGCAGTATGACTTGGAGATAAACTTATTTAAAGTTTTGTAGGCCATTGTAAGGATTGTAAGGACATTCATTCTGATGAGATTTAGAACCATTCTAGGATTTTGAATGAAATAGTGACATGTTCTGAACTGTATTTTGAAAGGATCACTTTGGTAACTTAGAGGAGTTATTACAGTAATCCAGACTAGAGATGAGAGGTTTCCCCCTAATATAAGTAGGGGAGAAGTGATACATTTTAGCTCCTTAATTTTTTTTCTTTATAAAGGTAAGTATCTCATGTATAACAGTCATTCATATTATAACCTTTACTTTTCTGTTGATTAAATAGTCTTCCTGATTTCTGTGTCAGATGATTCCAGTCAATAGTCAAGGTCAATAGTCAATAGTCCAGTCAATAGTCAACTACACATCTAGTCTGTCTTCGAAAACAGGTCATGTGGCAACCTCATTAATTATGCCTAACGTTAGGAAGTATTTGAAATACACCGTTACAACTAAGTATAGCCACCTTTTTTTTTTTTTTTTTTTTTTTAAAGAGAGTAGGTCTTGATGTGTTGTCGGGGGTAGTTCCAAACCCACGGACTCAAGGGGTACCTAGCCTCAGTCTCCCAGTAGCTGGATTACAAGTATACACCACGATGCCCAGCTATTTTTTTGAGACTAGGTCTTGCTATGTTACCTGGGGTAGTCTCGAACCCACGGATTTAAGTAATTCCTAGCCTCCTGCCCCCTGAGTAGCTGGGTTTATAGGCTGGTCCACCGCACCCTGCTGGTATATCCACTTTTAACACTTCCCAGCAGGATCCCACATACATTCTTTTATCTTTTATCATCCTGCTGTAAAGCATGCTTTGCTTTCCTCCTCCATAGTTTAAAGTATGGCCCTTGCTAGTCCGATTTCCTCCTTTATCCTCATTGATTTTTATGTTTTGAAGACTAGAGCGAGTATTGTAGTGCAGTGCTGAAGGGAGGTGGTGGAACCAGTCTATCTTTGAAACTCAGCTCCACCTAGGCTAAGTTATTTAATCTCTTTATTCTTCAGTTTCCTTGGCTGTAAGATGGAAGTGATGTTAGTATATACCTCATAGAGCTATTGTGAGGATTATGTGATTTATTGTATAAGTAATGCTGTCATACAGAAACCTGCTAAGTAAATATTTGCTATCATCACTCCCATAGTTAGTAAATATTTATTGAGTTTCTTTTAAGTTCTAGACACAAGATACTAAGAACACAGTGAATAAGAACCCCCTTTTTCCTTTGTATGCTCAGAGATTAGTTCCTTTACTCCCTTTCTAGAACACCATACTTGGGATTTATTCCTTCATTGAAGAAATGACATAGTCTAACACATGGTTCACTGGCATTTGCAGGGATGTCCTGGCCTTTTTAAATTTGAGAAAAGAATTTACTTTTTTATATTTTATTGGAATTGCATTTTGTTAAACCAAGAATCAAATGACAACTAAGATTATAAGTTTAGCTCTTCATCTAATTCACTTCATCATAGGTTCATCAACTCTGAAGTATTCAGTTTCTCGCAGAATTTCTTATGCATATCTGGGGTGACTTAGCTTCCTGAGAGATCACCATAGTTATGTGCTTGTCAGTCTTGATCATTCTCCTGGCTTGCCATTCTCAGAGCCTTACAATCTCAGATTTCTGCCCTTGTCTCACAAGAAGTTTCATCCTTTGGAAATAGCACTGTTTGGTTTTACTTGCAAGTCGGTTATTCTTGAGCGAGTTTTTTAGGAGAATAAACCAAAAGAAAAAAAAAAAAGAATATCAAGCTCAATAAGCATTTTCATTTTACTTCTGTGACTAAAAGTTTTGGCATTTTCTATGTTGCTTTCTCAGTTACTACTGGATCCTTGTACACACTGGATTTGAACGACTCATTGATTTTACTTGATGTTCTTTCACAAAACATTTGGAAGAATTTCTCCAACTCAATAGACAAACAAGACTTTTTATAATATTGAACTCACTGGTTTCCTACATAACTTACTTTTCATATAGTGCTGTCTTATGTGCTATTTTCCTAAATACAGATAAGTTCTTTATGATGAGTTTAATAGTTTGTATGTCTAATGTAGCAAAAAAGTAATCTTAAAAGCATCAATTATTTGTTATTCTTACTTGCTTGTGTGCTTTTTCTCCCTTATCCCTCCTCTCATTGAGTTGTAAACAAGCATTTTCAATTGTTTATTTGTTCTCTTTTTCTCTGCATAAGTATAGGGTCTTAAAAAGTAGTGTTTGGACTGTATATTCAATTATCTCAGGTATTAACCTCATTTTGACTTACTGCTTTTCTTAGTTTTAGTATCCTGGAAGTTTATTACTATTTTTTTCCCAGGCTTTTTCTTGTCTTCAGTTATCAGAACTTAGATCCACTCACTTTATTTCCTTTTCAGTTGTTGGCATTCCATTTTCATTGGTCAAGATGCATGTCTTCAGGGTTGAATGAGTTACTGAACTCCTGTACTGTGACTGACTGATTAGTCGGGGAATAGTCCTTACTGATAGAACATAATCCCAGTCATGTAAATAAATGCCCTTTGAAGCTGATGATAGATTTTTTTTTCACTTTTAGAATATTTTATTGTGGAAAGTTGCAAATATATAAAAAGTAGACAGAACAGTACAATAAACTCCCACACATTGCTGAATTTTTAAAAAATATTTTATACAATTTTATTTTGTTCTTTAGGTTACAACCTCTGTGCTATTATTTTTTTCCCCCTCCCTCTTCCGTCTGGTGTCCCTTCCATTCTCTCAAACCCCACTCTTTGTTGTTTATTAGCTGTGCTGAGTCCATTAGTTTCTTTCCTATGTTTAGTGTCTTTTCTCTGGGTGAAGGATGGCGTTGTTGGGTTCAGGCGAACCTTGCTGTTAGATTTTAAGTCTTAAGTTTGTGGCCAGGTTATATTCGTTTGTGATCTGTCCATGTTTTCTTGCTGCAGGCCATCCTCTCTAATCCAATCCCCCCTCCATTGCTTTGCTGCTTTTCCTAATGGCTCTGGTGTTGGACTTAGGGGGTCTTGCCCCCAGCCAGTGATGGTCAAGAAGTTTGTCTGTGAGTTCAGGCTTCTGCGAGTGGCCTTTGAAAAATCATCTCTTCTGCTTCAGTTTGCAGTTTTGATGTGGGGCCCATTATCCCCTCTTTTGGTTATCCTCTTCTCTCCTGTAATGAGGGGAGGGTGTGTTGCTCTCCTTGAATATATCTCCAAAATGAAGACCCGGTGAGTGCAGAAGTGTGCATGGTGACATGGTGTCTCTATGGTTGTTTTTCTGGTCTTACATGCACTGGTTCACTTGGTTGTCCATCTGCTGTGTCCAGCTCAGGCCTGTGGGCTGGACTTTTGCCTGGTCCCTCACCCATTCTATGTTGGGGTTGGTGTTGTGCATATTCTGGTTCCTCTGGAGTAAGAAGAAAGAGAGAGATGGAAGGCCCCCCCTTGCCCACCACCGGAAGCTCCCAGCGTGGGGGCGGGCCGACAGGACCACCGTGCGCCCTTCCATGCCCCTGGCTTCCAGGGGGCTACACGGCACTGCCCAGGCCGCCTGTAAGTGGCTGCCCGTCAGCAGCCACTTTCTGGCGGGTGGGGCCTGCTCTCCCCACCCCGTCCCCCCTCCTGGGGCACTGATGATAGATTTTAAAAAATTGTAGTTAAAGTAGCATTTATTATTTTACATTAAGTTATTCAAAGGACCTATTTATTTAACTGGTTTTCATATCAGAACCTGTCAGTGTGTCTTCTGAACAATGCCTGATGTTTTGAGGCATATTACCATTCTTGAATAACTGATGAACCAAATGTCAGGTTTCCTAGTGTGGTGTGAACAGTGTCGTCAGGGGATGCCACAAAACATGTGAAAGGAAAGGATAGTGATCTGCCAGTGTAACGGCAACTCTTTGCTGGGCTTCCTCCCAAGTAGACATTCTTGTTCAGAGCTAGTGGCTTCCTCCAATGGTTTGGTTCCAAAAACCCTAGGTTATTTACAGGAGTTTTAAAAAAGCATTAGAGATGCTAAAGCAGCATAGAAATCTTATGGAATATCTCAGAAGACTAATGAAGCATTTACCAAAAAAGGTGTACAAATAGCTAATGCTTTCCCATTGTGATCTGGTGCAGTGTGTAACTTGCCCAGGATTATGCAATTAATCAATGTAGGACTCATTGACCCTCCAACCCAGGATTATGTCTTCAACATGTTTTCTCTTTTTGAAGCTTATGCTTTTTTTTTGCTCTGCCATGCTAACTAGTAACATCTGCTCTTTGGGAATATTAGGCTATCATGACAGCCTTTTAAAACAATATACTTAAAAGCTGTTTTGCCCACAGAAAAGAATTTGCAGTGTGGCTAAAATGCAATCTCTTATCCATGCTGTGCTTAGGAATAAACCAACATAATCGGAGGTCAGCACTGTTAGCCTTTCAGAGCTCTAAGTAATAATTACTCAACCTGTTCCATGTATGGTAGTCAGACTGCTTATCATTATCATATTGTTCCCAGTGTTGTCTCATTTTTTAGGTGTTTTTTGCTTCTTTATAGAGCAAAATAACGAGGACCTGATGGTTTTCAGTTTAGTATATATGCTGGTCTAAGAATCTACATGATAGTTGATGAAAAGGTTACCTAGATTATCTGTAGCAATATAAGAAAAGGAGACTGGTCTAAGTCCACGTTGTGTTTCCCTGATAATTTATGTATAAAAATTGGAAAATTAGTTTTAAGTGACAGAAATTCCTTAGCATTACTTCAGAGAATTTGTATTTAATATTTTTCCCACTGTGAAAGAATCCAAGTTGTTGAGCAGGTCCTTTCCCCCTATTTCTTTAAGTTAAAGTGGTCTTTGAGTCAGGCAGTTAGTACTGACTCCAGAGCATCCATATAATTTCACTAGATCATCTGAAATTATAGTAAATGCTAAAATATCAGAGGCAGAAGAAATTTCTAAGACGCTTTTATGATTATTATCAGTAATCTGAGACTACTTGCATTGCCTGAATCTGACAACATACCTCCAACTAATAAATTTACATTTGTTTTCAGTTTCTGTGAAGTCACTCAAAAATCAGCATCTCAAAAAATATACTTATTCTAATGATTGTAAGACTATGAAACATAATTTTCATTTGATCCTTATTATAGGTGAGAGGCTAAAATGTGTATCTTATAAAAGAATTGTTTAAATGTACCTATTCCTTGGCAAACATGTTTTGATGTTTAATTACAATTTTTTATGATGTGTCAGAACTAACATTTTCCTGTAGAAATGTAACTCAAGATTCAATATTGGGCAACAGTGAGAAAATGGGATTTAGTATAAAAATATTTGCCTTATGTAAACTTTTTTTATGAATGTAGCTAACGCATAAGTGAAGTCAAGCTGTAAAAACAATTAGCTGGGAAAATGCCAAGTAAATTTTTTATATTCTAATGAATATCTGTTAACTACACCGTAGTGTAATCATTAAACTATATGCAAATGTACAATTAGAAATTCACTTAGATTTTGGTGAAAAAGACAAAATACTACAGGTTTGCAACAAGTGTAATTACTGCTTATATCTCCAAACAAAGCAAATTAATCTTTCTGTAGTACAGCTGATGTAATGTCTCCTTGTTGTTTTTGGGAGTATTTGAAGTGGGCATGCATCCAAAGTTGATAGTTAATTCTGATCAGCAAAAGCACTGAAGTAGATGTCTGGATTGGACATTGTAACAAAGAAAATTCTTAAAGACCTGAGAAATTTTCTATGCTGATGTTCAAAGGACATTTTCATACAACTCTTAATCAAAGATGACCTGTTGGTGGAGTCGGATGAGAATCTTCTTTTAACTCAGATTAAAAACAAGCTATATTTCTATGTTTTTCTTAAACTTTGGAATATGCTGTTAGATGACTAACATGCAGTATTTAGCAAATGTGCATTAAAAACTTAAAATTATGTATCTTTGAAACATTTAACAAATGTTTTCAAGTAGAAAGTGCACTCCAAATGCACACACACACACACATATAACTTTGAAAATTGTCCTTAGTAAATACACAGATGGACTTTTGATATTTTATGAAAATAGTTTTTTCTTTCTGGTTTGTCACTTGAATAAGATAAAGAAGTTGACATAGACAGAAATACTTGATATTACTATGAGTGTTAGAGATAAGTAAATTTTCTTACCTCAGATTTTATAGTGTTAGTAATTGGAACTTGAATTGGTTGCCTTCATGCTAAATCTAAAGTTTTTTTCACTTTATTTACACTGTCTTTCAATGTTTACTCCAAGTTTATAAAAATTACTTGACTAACATTTTAAGTTGTGTTTTTAAAAATGCTAATTTTAACATTTATTTATTGCTCTTAATATAAACTACTTTTCACACATTGTATAATTGGTGAGGAGAACACACAGATTCTTAACTAAGGCAGAGTATCTAAGATAGCATCTCTCAAGGGTATTTTATAGACTATGCATGTTATTTCATTAAATAGGGGGTTTATTTCTAAAAATAGTCAGGAAGCACTGTAAAGTATATTACCCTCTTGAGGTTATTACAGTGTAGACAACATAAAGCCTATGACAAAGTAAATTCATTGACTTTATATTAGTAGATATCATGACATTGATTGTATGTTCACAAGAAGTTAGAAAAGAAACAAGAAAATAAGACTGAGGAAGGAAAGTGAATTCAGAAATAGATAACAGAAGAATAGTAGTGGGGAAGAAAAAACACGTGGTATTCAATATCTTGTTCTTAGGAAGAACCAAAAAAATACATAAGTAGGTAATTAATCAAGATGAATGTGTTTTATTTTTTATTATTATTATTTTTTTGATACTGGGTCTCGCTATTTTTGCCCATAGAACCACAGGCTCTCGTTGCCCCAGGTACCACAAACTCAAGCATTCCCCAGCCTCAGCTTCCCAGGTAGCTGGGATTATAGGCACACGCCACCACGCCCCGCTATTTATTTTGGACTAGGTCTCGCTATGTGCCCCCGGCGGACTCAAACTGCTATCCCTGGCCCCAGCCGTGGCTTCCTAGGCTGCCACCTACAGGCATGCGCCACCATGCCTGGCTTAAATGTGTGCTGAAAGCAAAGATTTGCAAAGGTTTTATCTGGTGGGATGAAGGAACTACAGAGGCATTGGGAACAAAAGATTTCATAGAGGATTCCTTTGTTCAGCTCATGTAGTCAGTTTTAGAACATGGATGAACTGGGTGGTTTTGTAGAAAAATAGAAGCTACCAAAACCAACTTCAAAAGAAGGGAAAAAATAGATTTGCTATTCTATTGACTCTGAAAACTAGTGACTAAATTATTTTTGACAGTCAAAAATTACTTTGATACCTTAAGTATCAGCAATACTATTTAGAAAAATGAGAGCACATAGCTTTAGATTGATATTTGTAGAATATCAATGGAAATATCCTAAGCGAAGTATTTACAAATAAATTCCAGTAGATTTGGCAGTACATTGGAAGAGCAACCACCATAACCAAGTCAAGTCCTATGTCAGGATAGTAGAATTATTATTAGAAAATCTAATGTTGATGAGATTCACTTTAGTAAGGGATGAGAAATAAAAAATGTTATTTTTTTATAAATAAAAATAAAAAATGTTATTACTACACAGAAATAGTCAAATTCAGTCAACCTTGAGTTTATATTTTAACAGTTGTTTCTAGAGCCCATTAGGAGGATTCTGTATGGGACTCACACTTTGAGAATGCTGCCCTGAGGAACCTACCATACTTGTTCCTGCAGCATCACTTTCCTATGCTGTCAGCTTCCACATTGCTATTTGTGGTTCTGTTCACCTATCTCAGATGGTTTTGGAAGTATCTAAGGTGACACAGTGACCGCAAACACTGTAAGCAGAGTCCTCCAAGTTGCTCTGCCAGGGACCCTTCTTTGCAGTTACAAAGTAGAGACACTTCTAGCACTGCTTTGTTTGTGCTCATCTTACATGCAAGAGGCACACCTTGCTGCTTCTGCTACGTGTTTTCTGCCCAGTGGGAGGGCAGGAAAGAGTGATGTCTTCTACTTGTTATGATTTGGGAATACATTGAGCAGAACTTCTGTGATGGTTTTTTCCTTTAACAGCCTGCCAGTTTTACTGCAGAACTAATTTTACTGGAGACTATCATTTCTCATTGATCCTGTATTCATCTAATTCCAGTGTTTTCAAGTACACTTCCAAGCTTGAATGCTCATTATTGCTTGACAGAATTTAATGGGTTAAGTTCAGCTCTTCTAACTTCTACATGTATACTCAGGAAGCTACAGAAAATTACAGCTGTGCAGGCAGATTCCATCTTGAAATAATGACCACCATCTTTAAGTAGACTTTCAGTGCTGCCAGCAATCTGAATGCTAACAATACTAGGAGAATGCTGTTCTGCAAGGCAATTCAGTCTCCTTGCTACAAAGGTGACTTGTGTAGACTGTGCAGTGGCCTGCTATATCTACTCTTCTCTTTGGAACAGCAGCTTTATGATTCAAGCTTTATGTTAGACTTTATCATTTTGCTGTCTGCAACCCTTTGCTGGTTCCCATCCTTTATGAATTAAGTTTTGATTTTATTTGCTGCTGGCTCTTCTCAGAACTAGCTTACTACCCATCCTTTAACTTACTGTTTTTTAAGTAAAAGCAACTTGCTGTTTCTCAAATAGTAAAAGAAAAAAAAAAAAAGACCTAATATGTTACCTCCCAGGGCCTTTCTATTTGCTGGACTATATGGAATGCTTTCTCCTCCGGGCATTCTTACTCCATTCACCTCTTTATTCAGGAAACATCTCCTAAAGAAAAAATGTTTCCTTGCTTGGTTTTCTTTTCTTTTCTAGCTCATCTTACTAGTTGATAATGTTTTCTTGCTTACTTGTGTTATAGTCTTCTGAAGGTAGTCCGCTATTCTTATGGACTAAAACATAAAACAGCCCCTGGCATAAGCAATGTCCTTAATAAATATTTGTTGACTTAATAGTTTAATTCACATCTCCCCATGCAATCAAACAAGGGTAAGAAGGATACTAGGTTATTCATTTCTGAGAGTTCAAAAAGGAAGATTCTATTGTTCCCCCCCTCTCTCCCTCACCTTAAATTGGGTAGAATAATTTCTGGAAATCTGCCAAGAATGTAAATAGGAGTAGGTGAGATCACCTAGGAAGACGTCTCGTTTATGAGACCAAGAAGAGTAAATCCTAGGGAGGATCAGCCTAAAAAAATTGTTTATTGAGGTAAGCTTCATTAGCATAAAACTCACCATTGCAGTCATTTTAAAATTTACTTCTGTACACTGTGAATTGTATATTCATAGTGTTGTACAGCCATCATCACTATGTCCAGTACATCCCATTACCTCAAAAGAAATTCCATACCTATTAACAATTTCTCCCTATTTCCTCAACCCCCCCCCCCCACAACTGCTAATTTACTTTCTGTCTCTATGATTTTGCCTACTGTGAACACTTTACCTGAATGGAATCATGCAATATATACCCTTCTGTGTCTTGCTTTCACTTAGCATAATCTTTTCAAAGTTCATCCACATTGTAGTGTGTATTAGTACTTCATTCATTTGTGTAGCTGTACAACACCCCATTTTATGGATAATTCTACTTTGTTTCTGTTGATTCATGAAATGGATGGCCTTTGGGTTCGTTTACCTTTTGGCTATTATGAAAAACATTACTATCAGTATTTGTGTACACATTTTTAACACCTTTGACAATTTCTCTGTGTATCTATGAGTGGACTTGCTGGACAAATGGTAATTTTATGCTTAACTTTTATGATACAGCCAAACCATTTTTCACAGTGGCTGCATTTTACATACCCACTAGAACATGAAGGTACCATTTCCTCTGTATTCTTATTTACATTTGTTTCTTGACTTTCTTTGTTTCTTGACTCTCGCTGTCTTTGGGGGTGTGAAATGGTATCTCATTGTAGTTTTGATTTGCAATTCCATAATAGAAACAGCAACATTTTAGCCTGGGCTTTGGAAGCATGGATTAAGAGAAAAACCAAAGAGAGAGATGAGAGAGATGAATAGGACCGCAGACAATTCAGTCAACAGCATCCTCTTTGGTAACCAATGTGACCATGGTTTATACAGATCCTCAGCTCCTGTCATGTCTCTTATGTCTAATTTAACTTACATTGCCTGCTGTCCCAAGTATGTGTGATTTCTCCAGTGTCTATAGATACTACCTCTGTACTCTATGGTGCTCATCTATCCAGTTCATTCTAGTGTAGAGGTTAACAGCATGAGCTTTGCAAAGAGACTGCTTAGGTTCAAATGCTGGTTCAAGTGGGGTTGACCTTGGGCAAGTTAGGTTAACATCTGTATGCCTCATGTGTAAAATAAAGTGGGGTGGTTATGGTGATTGAATGAGATTAGTATGTAAAATACTTGGAACTGTGCCTGGCACATAGTGAGGGCTTTGTGTATTTTCATTGTAATCATGGTAATGGATATGATGATGGTGATTTATCTAGATATCCACTTAGTGAGGGGGAGAAAAAAAGGTTTATTCTGGATCCAAGTGTGGAACTGAGGGTGGTGATTGTATGTTTACAAAATGGGGCTCTTTGATAACATGTTCCACTTTCCATAGTCCTATTGTGATACTAGTTTTGGTGACACTGTACAGATTGTTTACTTCTGTAGCTTATTCTATATTCTACAAGTCATTTCACTAATTTATCAAATTTACATTTTGACACAGACTTACCTTTATTAGTTTGCATTAGATTTGCTTCTATTAAATATCTTTTCTGTTTATACTCCCATGCAATCATATTATTAAAAAATTGTAAAGCTATGAAAGAAGCATTTATAATTTTTTAAAGAAAACATTTAGAAAGAAAGCATTTTATAATTCTGTCACTTCAAACACTTCCTAGCTTTTAGTGCTTATCTTTCTGTATTCTACGTAGGTGTTAAAATTTTTTAGTGATTCTATAAATAGAATAGAATATACTTATACCTCTTTAAAAGCTTCATTTCAGCTGCCCCGTGAATCTTTTCCAGTAGGTCTTAATTTTTGAAATACCTCAAGACTTAACATTCAGATCCCATAAAAAATATATTTTCAAAATTTATAGATGTGAATAAAGAACCCTCTCCTATCTAGACATTTTATATACATACAAACTTGAAAATGTGCCAAGGACTATTTTATAGCTTTATGATAAAACCTATTATTTTTCTAAAGCAAGAAAAAGAATGCTTTACAGTGCCAAAAAGTAGAAAGAGTCAAAATAATCAACATGTCATTTGAATTCTAAGTTTTGGCTTTTAGAGTTCTTTAAACATAGATTCTGCAAATATTTTATAGATAAGTGAACTGAGATAGAAAGATTAAGTGACATTTCTGTTTTCAGTCAATGTTAGAAATAAACACAGAAATCCAAAGCCTTTCCTTATTAGATCAGAAGATAACATATTCATATATTTTAAGACATAAACCAGCAGAGGAGATATGAACACTCAAGCTGTGTTGAGATTTATGAGTAATGGTATCAAACAAGGCAATTATTTTTCAATTTTTTAAAAGTTCTTCTGTTATTTGGAGTATGTCTTTCTCACCTTGTAAAAATGATACTTAAGTAAGTGGAGATGTTGGAGATTAAAACCGATAGAGAATGGTAGGGAGGACACATGGATTTTAGTTGTTTGAAAAGATAATATAAAATAAGTCCACAAAGAACACTAATGAAATAACTTTAGAAAGGATGGCAAGGACATATACTATAGAAAGTTGTTTCAGCTGATAGTTAAATATAAGAATACTTACATTCTCATAAAAATGTTTTTATGAGAATGTAAGTCTTCCCTTCACTGAAAAAAATTTGATTAAGTCAAATATTAATTCAGATAAAAAAATACACATTATTTCTTTATTTTTGAGTTGATGTGTGAGGTCTTGAACATAGGCCAAATCTAAAGATTTTGGCGGTGGTGGGGCAGTAGGGGGGTGGAATCTAAAGAAAGGGAAGCTTTCATTTTACTTCAACTGAATTTTTATTTATTTTTTTGTAAGCCTTCCAGCAGACCAAGGGCAAGAGGCATGAAGGGAAAAGAGGACATATTATAAGCAGCTTTTATAAAATTTAGATTGCTGGACAGTGAGGCAAATGATATAAATTATTTTGACTTTTCACTCTTAATAAGTCACTCAGTTTTGCATCTGTTTTTAATCCTGCTTGTCTTGACATAATCTGAAAACACAGGATTTCATCCTGGAGTTCTGTTTGTTTCAGCAACTACTCAGTAAAATATGTATTTAGTCTATTAGTGAGCCTTAGTCTTGAAACCCCAGTATCATGTCCTCTAACCTGCCAACGACATAGCCCATTTAAGAAACAAATATAAATAAAATTTAGAAGGAGATAATGTAGAATTTTAGAAACTAAGGGTTTCCTAAGCTCTGAAGTTAGAGACATGCTTGTGTTTGATTCTCCATAATTCTGTTGAGATTTGTTACGTCTCATTGTGACCATGGGACATCTGTATCACCAGACTGCTGCGAAGATGGCACAAGAAACCTGCCTGTGCTGCTCTAGGGACAATATGTGGTTCCTTGCTTCCATGGGTTGTGAAGTAATTGTTGAGTGATGTTAGCCCTGATGTAGGATGTGATAATTGTGCAGTGGTGGCTCTCAGACTTTTAGCATATGAAGATTGCCAGGGAAGCTTGTTGAGGAAAGATTCTTATTCTGTCTCCAGGCACTGGTTTAGCAGATCAGGACTTGAGGGGAGCACTGGAATCTGCATTTTTAGCAAGTACTGAAGATGATTCTGGTTAAAATGAGATCATATACTGCAAGTTATATTTTGGAGACTTTGGGCAGTCATTTGACTCTGAAACCTTATAGCCTGGATAGGTGAATTTCTCTAACTCAACTTTTAATAGTAATCACTATGGGAATCTAGGCATTGACCACAAAAAATCTAAATGAGAAAATTTATTTAAGAAAAGCAAAGTAAGATAAGGTAAATGTATTCGAATTTGTAGAAACATGTATATCACTTATTATAAGAGTATTTTACCAAAAGTGAAACTAGTATATAAATTTAAAGAAAGGAATAAAGGACTCAGTTATATAAAGCATATTAATCTTTGAAAGTAATAAATTTGATTTTTTTAATCAAAGGAAATAACTATTTGGTGATACAGACCTAATACACAAAAGCCATTCCTCTTCATCTTTCCTGTAATTCAGTATGGGTGCCACCAATGAGACTGCTCTGATTAATCTTAGATGTCATGATGATATGAGGAGATGTGATACATAAGGTATTCAAACCACACGAGGTGGATTATTAGGAATCATTATTAAGTAAGAGGATGGAGTGAAACTGGAATGAATAGTGACAGTTTTGGTATTTTCTGTTGTTAGTGCTAGAATGTTTTTTATGTTAGAAATACAACATACCTAACTTTCTCTGACATTTATATGATACATGATATAACGTAGGCATATGTGTCCACATGCGCATATACACACATACACAGAACTATATTTGATGACTGAAAAGGAAGAGGCCCCAAGGGCTCTTTAGTGTGCAATTAATATTTTCAGAAAATCAGCAGATTGTTTCAGTATGGTTATGTGTTATGACATCATATTCCAGTAAAGTTATAATGAACAGAAATTTTGTTTGTCTCTGTGGCAAACCAAAATGAGTTTTGTAATTGTCAGCAGGCCTTAGTGATTATAGTGGCGCCCACTCCCTCTACTGTAGTTATAGGTCTGTTAGCATTCCATTTGTGGACCTCTATTTTCAGAAGTGCATAATTAATTGTAAACATTTGCTCTATGGTAAAAGCTTGCTGTATAAGATATCAGTCCAGGAGTAACATTTCTGATTTCAGATTGTCTGTTTTAAAGTTTTGTTATGGAAGTTATATAATGCATAAGTTCTGTGGAGGTGGGAAATTGAATTTTGTTGGATACAAAGTGAAGATAACCTGCATTCTTCATTAGTTTGTCAAAATTTCTACATTAAGGATAGCTGAAATAAAATAAAAAATAGGAAATTGTGTCCATTAGCACCCTAGTTATTGTAATCAAAGAACTAGAAAGATGGTTATTTTGAAAAGGTTGTATCTTTTAATGATTTTTATACTTTGCATATTGACTGAGATAGTCTTTTACTGCAAGTGGTCTTCAACTTTTTCATATTTGCTGATTAAAAATGAGAACATGTGACATACAACGAAAATATTTAAAAATAGTTTATCTTAAAATTAATATTAAACTGGATTCAGAAATTTGACTAAGAATTTAAAACACCCTTTTTTTTCATACTCTGGATTTCTCCACTACATCTGACACCGCTGATTATTCTTTTCTCTGACATTGTGTTGTAATATCTTTGCTAACTCTGACCCTTTTTCATCTCCTTCACTGCCTGCTGTGTATTATTTCCCCTGCCTTTTGATCATGGGGATTAATCAGATCCCGGCCATAGATTTTCTATCTTGCTTCCTTTACACTTACCCTTTCCAGGTATTACCCACTCACATGGTTTCAATTATTATCTCCCAAATCTGCATCTTCCATATAACGATCTACATTTCTAGTCCTTCACTTTTGTAAACCTTCACTGATTAGTCCCATCTGCTGGGCAAAATCTTATATAATGGACTATGTTCAACTTACTTTGGGTGAATATAGAGCATTGCTACTTGACTATAATCATTTAAAACTCAGTAGGATATTTAGTTGAACTTCTTTCTCTCTGCTTGGAAAATAGACATTTTTTCATCATTGGAATGATTTTTAAATAGTTTTAGCATTGTGTTTAGAATTATAATTTTGAATTATAACTTGATTGATATTGATTGTATTGGGTTTGCTAACTCACCCAATTCATTGTTCCTATTTTGCAGTCATCATTTTGCTTGACCTACAAGTACCATTTGACATTTTCAGTTCCCTCCCTCCTAGATACATTTTTTTCACATTGACTTTCAGGAAGGGCACTTGCCTCGCTTTACTCCCATCAGTCACACAGAGATGTCACTGTGTTTTTAAAGTCCATCTATCAGTGATTTCCTAATTTTAATCTCTTTATTGGATCATTTCTTGGAGTCCAGGTTTATAATTCTGTCTGTTTGACTTCTCCACTAGAGTATCTAACAGACTTATATTTTAGTATCGCTAAACCACAAGTGCTAATATCCCAACGTCTCCTTTCCCTTTACAGTCTTTACCAACTTCATATTCTGTCCTCCATTTGTTGAAGTGGAAACTCTGTGTTTATCTTTCATTACTCTCATTCCATAGCTAGTTCTTGGATAGACTTCATTACCTCCACTTTTGAGATTCATCCTAAATCCAGCTACTTCTTGTGGCTTCCCCTGCTGGCATCTGGTTCAGGAAACTGTTGCTGTTTCTCATTATTCCTGCCATAACCGTCTAGTGCATTTCCTTGCTCCTGCCCTCATGTCCCTACAGTTTGTTCTCAGCATAACCATCAGATGAGCATTCCAAAATGTAAGTCACCTTTCTTCTCTTAACCTTCTAATAACTGACCGTTTTACTAAGGCCAAAATTCAGATCTTTACATTGATTTCTAATGAAATCCCTAGATAATCTGTCCACATCTTCTCTTCTTTTATCTTCTTCAACTCTTAACAGGTGGGCATTCTCCAAACCACATGAACATGCATGGCACTCAGATGCCTCAGGGCCTTTGCCCTTGGAGTGCTTTCTCTGCATGAAGTGTACTATTCCAGATAGCTGAATGGTTTTCTCACTTATTTTAGTTCTTTACAGATTTGTCATCTTCTCAGTGACACCCTCCCTGATTATCTTACCTAAAATCCACTTCCATCACACTTCTGAACCCTTCCTCTTTTTCCTATTTTACATATGTTTAGCATACTAGAGAGCCCACATAGATATCTTATTATTTGTCTTAACTACTAGACTACTGTCATATTCTGCTGTCATTCAGAAACTACTACATAAGTATTTGTTGAGCTAATGACTTGTATTGCATAGCCTTTTACTTTTTTTCTTAATTTCTTCTAGATTTGTTCTTGTTATAGTTTCTTTTCTATCTGCATATCTGCTTAATTGTAGCTTTCTAATCATGTTCCTTACCTCAGTCTCATAAAACACAGACCTGTTGAAAATGTTCACATTAAATAAATATTTCTTAGAAGATACTTTCTTCTTAAGAACTGGTATAAGTGACCTGTTCTTTATAATGTTGAATCTGAATTCCTCATTATTTTATAGATAGTTCCATGTCTCTGTCCCTCCCATTTCTAATCATAACTAAGTTTAGTAATCTAAAAGCACAGTAAGCCCCTCAAAGGATTTTCTTATCGCCATCCTCTGTAGTAGCTCCCCATCTGTCAACAGCTATTTGATTCACTTTTGTCAAAATCTGACAGAAAACTTCTCATCAGGGTGTCTTTTATAAGTATAACTAAATAATTTTTACTGTATTAATTTTGTTTGTTGTTTATAAAATTTTTTGTGGAGATCAGTATTCAGTATTCACATTTTATCTTTTATAAATACATTTGTGAAGTCTAAACTTCATTAGATTTATAAGAGGTATAGTACCATATATGGTTGGTATCATTTTAAAGAAAACAAATCTTAGTTATGATTTTAAGGTGAGTTTACTGAACTAACATTAGTATTTTTGTTTCCTTACTTTAGATATCATTGCCCAATGCCCAAGATCTTTTATGTTCAGCTGACTGTAGGAAATAATGAATTTTTTGGGGAAGGAAAGACTCGACAAGCTGCTAGACATAATGCTGCAATGAAAGCCCTTCAAGCACTGCAGAATGAACCCATTCCAGAAAAGTCACCACAGGTGAACTACTGCTGCTTCTGATAACCTTTTTGTCATAGTTCCTAGTACTATTATTGAGAAGAGAGATAATTACATTTTTATCATTAAAATGAATGAGCTCTGCTGATAGGAATGCAGGAGTGGTCATCTGCTATCATTTGCTGTTCATATTGCCAGTTTACTATACTATGCTCCTATGTTCCTTCTTCCTGGGATGACTTTATCTTTGCGAACTTTGTTTCATCTATGGTTTTCAACTCCCAGGCAACTGAGGGCTTTGAAATGTCAACAAACATTAGAAGTAGCATTTTTTTTCACCTTGACTTAATATGACATTTACTGAGCTAGTATACATTGAGTTAATTTGGAATCAAGAATCTAATATGGATCTTTATGGAGTTTTTTAGTCCTACTTTATTTTACTGATGAGGATATTGAGGCCAGCCTTGAGTAATTTTACCCATACTCATAGCTTCAACTACTTTACATTGATTTCAAAAAAGTATCTGCAGATCAGGCATGTCTTATAAACCTCCACTTAGTTATTTCAAATTACATAGCTCAACCTCTATAAATACACCTTCTTTCAAACCTGTTCTTTCTTTTCCTTTAAGACTTATTTAATGGCAGATTAAAGTATTTTTCTCTTGTACACTTTCTATCACTCTTATCTCTTTGTTTTCTTACTAATT
The DNA here is from genome assembly GCA_004024945.1 of Uropsilus gracilis. Lineage (NCBI taxonomy): Eukaryota > Metazoa > Chordata > Mammalia > Eulipotyphla > Talpidae > Uropsilus > Uropsilus gracilis. The sequence continues at coordinate 17,497 of PVHY01014543.1, read as the reverse complement.
CTTAAGCTTCTTGACAGCAGGATTACTGTCATTTTATCCCTTTAATATTGAGACTGTGTTTGGCATGTATGAGACCCTCTAAAAATATGTGTTAAGTCAGTGAATGAATGAATTGGTGTCAAAGCCAGACAAAGCTCCAAAATCTTGGTTTGCATCTTGTGATTTCTATAATTTAGTTTTCATAGAAGATATAAGTATCAATATCAAGTTGGAGGTAATGTACATGGAGGGGAAGAGAGATATATAAGGAGACCTAGATCTGAGTAAACTCAAATTAGTATATAATTAAGTAGTAAAAAAGTTCCACACCAAGCATTTATTTTTCTATTTGAGGAAAAAATACTGAAAATAAAACAACAGAATGTCTCAAGTGCAGGCCTCAACTTCTGGTCATATAGTCTACAGTTTGTTGCATTTTAGATAGGCTCTCTTGATTGCAGAATATATGTAAAGTTTGTTGCAAGTTAAAAGACTCAATATCACTCTTTTTTAATTTTAGAATGGTGAATCAGGAAAAGAAATGGATGATGACAAAGATGCAAATAAATCTGAGATCAGCTTAGTGTTTGAAATTGCTTTGAAGCGAAATATGCCTGTCAGTTTTGAGGTATGTGCTCATTTAAAGCTCTTTCATCACTTCTCACCCCCTACCTGCTGTTTTTTATTTTAAATAAATAAGTAAATTTAACTGGTATACTAGTATCCTGAAAGTATTAATGTGCTTATGTACAAATTCTCTATCATAAAATGATATAGGCTCTGAGAATGAACTTGAAATATTATGAATCTCTGCCAGCTTCTTGATTTTTCTCTATAAGATATTTGTGTATATATTTTAGTTTCCTTCATCATAAAATTTATTTTCAGATTATAAAATAATTTTTAGTATCAAGTTGAAAATATTCAAGTTAGTTAATGTTCAGTGATATGTATATATAAATATATAAGTTCTTTAAAATTTATGGAGACCGAAACATGCTTCAGTTTAATCTTTAGTCATAACTCACAAAGAGAAAAAATTTAAATCATAAAACTTCCTTTTTAAGAGGTCACAAGTTTTGTAACCCAAGTATCTAAAGAATAGGTAAAACCCAGGAAGTAAGCTCAAACAGTTGTAGATTATCCTCCTTCAAATTCTACAATGTTTACATACTAGAAAGCTCCTGAATTTTCTTCACAGCCAGAATGAACTGATCTTGTTTGAGGACCCATATATGTTCTTAAACATGATTCTAGCAACTTGGGTTATCTGATTTCTCTTTTTGTAACAGGATTAAGCACTAAGGTGAGGGAAGCAGGAAGAGAATATATTCGAGAGTCTATTTGTCCCAGCAAGAAATGACAGGAAAAATACTATCAAGAGTAATTTTACATATAAAGCATATAAGTTCATTAAAGGCTACAATGGATAGTAGCAGTTTTATGTTTTGTTATCCATACCTTTATGATAAATTTAGATATTTTGCAACGTATCTATTTACCTTTTTAAGGTGTCACAGAGAATAAAAATTCCTTATAAACAATTGTCTCTGAGTTTCTATCAAAAATCGTTTTTTTTTGTTTTTTTTTTTTTGCTCATCGACTGTTTTTGAGAAGCTTCTGTGTATGCATTTAGGATGACTTATGAGTTATAGAACTCCCAATGAGAAGTACTCATCCTGTAACCTACACCTACAGAGAAGAACATTAGATATGTACACAATTATATGCAAGCTATCATTCTGGATGGCCTGTGGTCCTAATGTTATGTTTTATATTAATTTTTTGTTTCATAGGAAGTAGAGTAGCCATAATTGAAACTGCCTATTTTAAATTTTAAAGACCAGTTGTGACTATTATTTGAGTCTATTAGGTTCCTATTCACTCAAGTATATTAAGCATCATAAGTATCACAAATGAATAGTCCCTGTATAGTGCTTTCATTAATAGTGTTATTAAAGAAATCTATAATTTTGGCATAATGTGTAATTTCAATTTTGAGGATGCTGTGAACATTAAGAAAGTTCATGCTATAAGAACACATCTTCTGTGCCTTATGTTATTTAGTATTTTACTTATATTTAATAGGTTATTAAAGAAAGTGGACCACCACATATGAAAAGCTTTGTTACTCGGGTGTCAGTGGGAGAATTCTCTGCAGAAGGAGAAGGAAATAGCAAAAAACTCTCCAAGAAACGTGCTGCAACCACTGTCTTACAGGAACTTAAGAAACTTCCACCTCTTCCTGTGGTTGAAAAACCAAAACTATTTTTTAAAAAACGCCCCAAAACAATAATAAAGGTAAGTCTATGCTTATGAAAATCACTAAGTATTATGATGTAAATATTTATAGTAACCACAGATAATGTTTTCCATAGCGCAGGCCCTTTTATCTATAAAATTATGTATTGTCCTAGAGTCAGGGTTGAACATAAGACTATCAATGAATAATTCTGCTTTGTTTTTTAGATATGTGTATACCTAAACTTGCTTGTAAAGTCATCATTGTTGTATATATTTACTGTTTATTATGGTTTAAAAATACTTTCATTATTATGATGACTTTTTTAAAATACTTTATTATATAGATAATTATTTCACATCTTTGTAATTGTCCCCCACCCCCCACCTCTCCCCTTCCTGATCATTTCCTCCCTCACCTGCCCCCCACACCCCCAGGTTGTGAACTTTAGTCTCCTGGTCTTTTGTTTTCCCTATGTCCCATATGTTAGTGAAACCATTTGGATTCTGTCTTTTTCTTTCCAACTTGTTTCTGCTAATATGATTTTTTCCTAGGTACATCCATGTTATTGTAAAATCTTTATGGTGAACTTCAGTATATAATTCCCATTATGCCTGTGTAATATAGATGATGTTTCTCCTCATTTTATAAATAAGGTTTTGCTAAGTATATTGATAGCATTTGCTTACTTTGATTCACTTACTCTGTGGAGCAACCTGAACTAGTATGTAATCCAGCTTCCCTGGGGTGCAGTGACCAGGTAGGATAGGGTGGAGTAGCATTGGCCACACACAGTACTTTGACACTAACACTGACAGCAGCAGCTAGTGAATATAAAGCATTCTGTGTGCCAATAGCCCAGCATTTGGTGTATTTGATTCTAGTAACACCCTGTGACATAGTAGTTTTCTTGTTTCCATTTTTTTCAGGCATGTATACCTTGTCAAAGAAGACTACTGAACACTCAGCTTTTCAAGATGTAGTTCTTTTATGGGTCAAATTTTATTCACATTGCTTACCCATTCCTCATCCTGCCCCAGAAAAGAGGTCAGAGGAATGAGAATAATCAGCACACAGTATAGGACAGTACCCATAGTGCTTAGTATGTATGAAAATGGAAGTAGGCTTCTGTGCCGGAGAGAAATCCTTGACCAAGCATGTCAGTTGCCAGATCAGCCTCTTAGAAGATGTCTCCTGAGGCAAATTATGGATTGTAGAAATGAAACACATTTTATCTTTGATGAATTTTTTTTGTCATGTAAGGGCAACATAGTTATTTCTATATTTGTACCTTTGTTTTTATTAAAAGAACAAATGTCCACATTTACAGATATAAAGAACTGCATACACACTGTTCTTTTTAATGAATACTGTCATAACTTCACTGAGAATATACAGGTTATGTGTTCCCTAAAATAGCATTCTATACTAGGTGTAAGACAGATGAAAAACAAATGTCGGATTGGCCACTTATCATGAGTTACAGGGGTTTGGAGGAGGTATGGCCCTCTTTTGTATGCTCTGACCACGTGATCAGTGAGTAGAATATGGTTACCTAAGAACATCACCTTTGGAGTCAATTTTGAGAGTGAATATTTATGACCTGAGCATGTTATCTAACTTTTTCTAATCTTTCATTTAATTTTAAAGTAGAAATAATAATTGCACTTGTTGTACTATTGTTTAAATGTTTATTGGAAGCATTGTTATAGTTGAAATAATAGAATGCACTAGTTATTAAATAATTTATTAAATATTTACTGATAATAGCACATATCAAAATGTTAACTTTTTGGAAGGACCTAATTCTGCCTATTATACATGAATGTCGCCCTGATCTGGTTTCTTAAATCTTTTTTATTTATAAAATCCATAGCTCCTCCATGATGGATGAGCAGTGTTCTATATAAAAATGGTGGTACAAAACTGGTCACAGTAGCTTCCATCTAATTTAAATGATATCAAGAATATAACTGTAACTCTTCCTTTTAGTTATAGTAGTTGAAAGCAAGATTGTTGGTTAGATGTTGTTCCATGATGGGAAGAAACATTTTGAAATCTCAGAATTAGTTATATTACTTCTAGTGTATAAGCATATTATTCCACAACTTTCTTCCTATTTTACGTTCAAATCTCAACATATACCTAACTTCTTCAAGGAGGCCTTCTCTCTTCTAGGCTCCCTGCAATTTTCCTCATATAATTCACACTTGTAATTAGTCATGCTATTCCTATCGTGTGTTAAAATAAAGCTGTTATATGTTCCTTACAATGTGATATCTAAAAAAAACAGCAAACATACACTGTTAGAATTTATGTAATTTTAAGTATTATGGATCAGCTTAGCTTTCTTTCTTTCGTTCTTCCTTTTTTTTTGACCTGAAATGGTCTTTCTTTATTTTTTTAATGGTATTTATTTATTTTTTCTTTTAATTTACTTTGTTCTTTAGATCACAACCTCTGTGTTTTTTTTGGGATACCTCCCCCTCCCTCCCCTCTCTGTTGCTCCTTCCATTCTCTCAAACCCCACTCTTTGTTGTTTACTAGTTGTGCTAGGTCTATTAGTCTCTTTCCTATGGCAGCGTCCTTACACTGGGTGAGGGACTGTGTTGTTGGAACCATGCGAGCCTTGCTGGTAGGTTTTCGGTCTTAAGTTTGCCTTGGGTGGCCAGTCTATATTCATTTGTGATCTGTCCATGTTTTCTTGCTGCAGGCGTTTTCTCCAATCCCATCTCCATTGCTTTGCTGCTTTTCCTTATGGCTCTGGTGTTAAATTTAGGGGTCTCGCCCACAGCCATTGTTGGTCAAGAAGTTTCTCTGTGAATACAGGCATCTGTGAATGGCCTTTGAAGATCAGCTCCTCTGCCACAGTTTGCAGTTTTGATGTGGGGTCGATTACCCCATCTTTGGTTATCCTGTCCTCTCCCATAGTCTGGGGAGGGTGTGTTGCTCTCCTTGAAGGCATCTCCAAAAAGTCCCGGGTCTTCTTGGCCTGGTGAACACATAAGTGCTCATGGTGACATTGTGTCTCTACTGTTGTTTCTCTTGTCTCGCATGCACTCGTTCTCTTGGTTGTCCATCTGCTGTGTCCATCTCAGCTTGTGGGCTGGATTTTTGCATGGTCCCTCACCCTTTCTATGTTGAGGTTTGTGTTGTGCATGTTCTTGATCCTCTGAGGTTTAGCTGGAGTAAGAAGGAAATGGAAGGGGCTCCCCCCCCTTACTTCCCTGCTTGGGGGAGGGCCCAGGTGTTCGACCCTGCACCCTCCCATGCTCCCCTTGGGCTAGGACCAGAGGGCACCATGGCTCGGCCAATCCGAACTGCAGATGACTGCCCTAAGTTAAGTTTTGTAGATGTTATGAGATATGCACTAAAGTGTTTTTGCATTTGTCTTTTGATTATGAACATGCAATTATTCCAGCAATATTGCTTAAAAAGACTTCCTTATTTTTTGTTGAATTATGATTGCATTTTTGTTTAAAATTACTTGACTATATATGTGTATATCTTATTTCTAGACACTGTTCTGTTTCATTGATCTTTTTGCCTATCCTTATGGGAATACTACATACATTGTGTTGACACCATAACTTTATAATAAATATGAAAATTAGATAATATTCTCATTCTTTTCTTTTTTATGGTAATTTTTTGTTATTTGCTCTTTGCCAAATGAATTTTTGCATGTAGTTATTGATTATTACCAACAAAAAGTCTGCTACTATTTTGATTTGGATTGCTGTGAATTCACAAATACTTTGAGGAGAAATGACCTCTTAACAATAATTTTATCTCCTGATGGTCGAACATATCATTGATTAATACTTAATTTCAGCAGTGTTTGATAGTTTTCTTGAACTTAAATAAATTATATCACATTAAATGAATTCTCTGCTTGCTTTTTTCATGCATTATATTATACTATATGAATTCTTGTGTTTTTTTCTAAAATACTTTCATTTTTACTGCATATATGCTGTTCTATTTTATGAATATGCCATCATTTATCTTTGATAATTGTTTAGACTTTTTGGGTTTTCTTGATATTTCAAATAACACTGCTATGTATATATTATTTCATATCAGTATCTATCTCTATCTCTCTCTCTCTATATATATATGCTAGCATAAGGGTAACAGTTTTCTAAGATATATACATGCCTATGAACAGGCCACTGGCAGTAGAGTTAAGCCTTTGACCTTACCAAATATTGCCAAATTCCTTTAAAATTAATATTGCAACAAATACTGTGTAAATTTCTATTACTTCCAAGCCTCATCAGTTGGGCTGTCGGACTTATATTTTTGCTAAATTGATTGTATTGAAATAGTTTATTATGATTTTAGTGTGCATTTTCTGACTCCTTGTAAGATTATATTTTCTTTTTTTTTTCTTTCTGTTGCATGTTTTTGTTTTGGTTGCCCACAATTTAGAAAGATTTTCTTTTTCTTATTACTTTGGAGTTCTAAAAATACATATATTTTAAATGCTGTGTGTTTTTGGTTATATATTGCACACTTATGCAATACTCCTAGCCCATAACTTATCTTCTCATGTTCTCTTTGGTGAATAGAAGTTGAGAAGTAACTCTGCTATACTGAAGACTTTAAAACTGTAATTGACCTAGCTTATCAACAATATCACTGAGCATTGAATCCCATAAAAGCCTTAGTTTCAAATTTATTTTATGGTTTCTTTTATGAATCCTCATAAATGACTCTCATTTATCTTCTCCACAGTTTTGGGATATGGGGGAGGATGGGCTAACCCCCCCCCCTTTTTAAAAATGACTTAATAGCAAGTTTTATAAGCATATTTTGAAATTCATTCTCAAATTATTTTTTTAGGCAGGACCAGAGTATGGTCAAGGAATGAACCCCATTAGTCGCCTTGCTCAAATTCAACAGGCCAAAAAAGAAAAGGAGCCAGATTATGTTTTGCTTTCAGAAAGAGGAATGCCTCGACGTCGGGAATTTGTGATGCAGGTACTGTATTTCTAACTTTTATATTGAACGATTTTTTTTAACTACTAAAAATGTTAAAAATTCCCAGCTTGGAATAGCTCTATTTGGGGAAAAGACAAACTCAGAATAGCAGGCAGTGAAACTGTTTACACTTAAAATATTCTTTTCCCCCATACCTACCTACTAAGTTGGCTGCAACATTCAAGTGTCAAGGACATGTTAGTACGGATGACATGAGTTTCTGAAGGGACTGTGCGTTCACATGGGTTATTTGCCATAGAATTTATCACTTACAATACTGCTGTCTTAGCTTTCCATGTTCCAATTTACTGTCATTCTGTTAACTACTGGGAATTGGAAACAGATGGAATTAGAAACAAAATTTAAAAGCTGGGTTATGGAACAGAGCCAAAAGCATGAGCTTGTGGCTTATCAGAAAAAATAGGAAGAGAGAACCTACTGGTTATCAGCTATGGTGAGGATTGAAGGAATTAATTGCTGAGATATCTAACTGATACATTATGCAACCAAGAAAACTGAAGCCTGTTTGCTAGTGTTTTGGCAGATGGAAAGTACTAGGATTGAGGTAGAGTGCCTAAATTGCCTTGTTATTTCAAGTTCCACGTTTTTATCAGATGCCACCTCTTCATCTTTATATGCCAACCTTAACGAAACCTTTAATTTTTATTTATGAAAATTACAAGCATAGTCAAAGATGCATCTATTTAATCGTGTACTATGAAGAATAGTATTATGGAAACCTAATGTGTCCATCATCTAAACACAACAATTAACATTTTTGCCACATTTGTTCTGCTTTCAGTTTTTCTTTCCTCTGTCCCTTCCATCCACCCTCTCACCCTTTTCCTTAGTATTTCAAAGCTACTTTCTAACTACTGATTGCTGCCTATATACTTAATTCATATTTCTGAAATGTTTGGATATTTTTCTTAGACAAGATTCATTAGAATTATCAACTACCCAGTGTTCATTTAAATTCTTCCGTTTTCCCCCAGACTGTTTTATTATATTTACTTGTCAAACTTTTTCCAATCAAAGCTATAGATTTCACATTTCATATAATTGACTTAGAATTACAAGATATTAAGTGCTGAACATGTTGCAGGTGTTTTGACATATTAAGCATATTATAGTGGTTAACTTTTCATGTACATTTAAGTTTTGCCTTCTTAATGGATAATGTTCATTTTTTAAGTTAGAATTTTATTACATTTGCTTTATAATATAGGAAGAGTTTTGGGACTGCAGCTTCATACCTTGATACTTCATACCTTGATATATATCTCACCTCATCCACCTTCAGAGTTTTAGTTTTAAATCAAACCTTTCTATCTATTCCTTCTATTTACTCCACTTCCCCTCTGGTAATCAGCCTATTTTCTTTAGTGTCATAGAGATACTTTTCTGGTATTTCATTAGTTCATATGCTTTGTTTATTTATATTCCACATAAAAGTGAAAACATCCTATGGTTGTCTTTCACTTTCTATCTTATTTTGCTTAATGCAATCATCTTACCTAATTGATTTGGTTAGAACTTCCAAAACTGTTTTGAACAAAATGATAAGAATGAACATCCTTGTCTTTTTCCTGACCTTAGGGAAAAACTTTCAGTTTTTCACCTTTGAGAATGATATTAGCTGTGGGTCTAATATATCATATAATAGCATAATATGTAGTCCCAATTTGTATAGAGTTTTTATCATAAGTGAGTATTCAATCTTACCAAATATTTTTTTCAATGTTTTGATATATTATTTTAATCTTTCCTTTTGTTGATATACTATATTATATAACAGAGTTGTGTTTGGCCATCCTTGCATTCCTGGAATTCATCTTATTTTCTTGTGATGTATGAGCCTCTTAATGTAATGCTGTTTTTGATATGCCAAGATTTTGTTGAGGATTTTTGTATCTGGGTTCATCAGATATATTAAGTTATAGTTTTCTTTATTTATTGCCGTCTTTGTCTGGTTTTGGGCTCAGGGTAATGTTGACCTTGCATAATGTGTTTTTTTACGGGTGGGGTGGTGGTTACCTCTTTACAGGGTTTGTGCTGAGAAGTCTGATGATAGTGTAGCCTGGGTGCTTTTGTATGTTACATGTTTTCTTTACCAAGCAATCTTTACTGATGAGTTTTGATAATTTATGATTTATGAGTCTTGATGTATGTGTTTTTGCACTTAGAAATTTGGGTGTTTTTTTTTTTTTTTTTTTTTTTTTTAAACCTTCCTGGACTTCTGTAGTTAGCTCTTCCCTTAGATTTGGGGCATTCTTAGCCAGCCATGGTGGTGTGCGCCAGTAATCCCAGCTACTCCAGAGGCAGAGGCTAGGAATCACTTGAGTCTGCAGGTTCAAGACTACCCCAGGCAACATAGTGAGACCTAGTCTCAAAAATATAGCCGGGCATGGTGGCACGCTTGTAATCCCAACTACCTGGGAGGCTGAGGCTAGGGATCACTTGAGTCTGTGGGTTCGGGACTACCCTGGGCAACATAGTGAGACCTAGTCTTAAAAAAACATTTAGGGAGTTTTTGGGTATTATTTTATTTTTTTTTCTTAAATTTTCTTTCTCTCTTTACTTCCTGTTGAGTAATTTGTATATTTTAAACTAAATTCATAGTTTTTTTTCCTCTGTAAGATTAAGGGTACTTATCATGCTTTCTGTGGTTGTCTTAGTTTCACTCATTATATTCATTATCCCAGCATCTGTTTTGTGTGTATGTATATATATTATGTGTATATGTATATATGTATACATACGTGTATATGTATACATACATATATACAAATATTCTAGCACATTCATATGATATAGATACATGATCTATACACATGTACATATATATGATATAGATAGATAGATGATAGATAGATAGAGATAGAGAGACAGACAGACAGAGAGATTGATCTCCTCTCATTCTCTTTGAGGAAGAACTCTTGTTGCAAATTTTTTTTTCTGAATCTCTGAACCTTTATTTTGTGTATAGTTGAGATTCTCAAGCTATGTTGAGTTTCTTTATGATAGCTCTTCTAAATTCCAAATCTTTGTCATTAATTTTGATATCTGGAGATTTTTATCCTCTTAGTTTTTCTGTTTAGTCTTGGGAGTTTCTGTTAAGTCTTGGGAGATATAACAGACCAACCCCAGAGTAAACTTTCCTTGCTTTTTCTACCTTTGGGATTAGACCAAGCCCTGTTTCCTGTATGGAGCATGTCATACAGGATACTGCCTCCATACCGCTGGTCTCTAGTTTGCAGTAGGTATTTCTCTGATCACAAAATTTCTTAATTTCCAAAGTTGGGGGATTATAGAACTCAGCCACATGTGTTCCCACCACTCATACGTTCCAGGGCTCAACAAATGGTTCCAGGTATCAAGAAGTAATCAACACTCCCAACTTGTTTGTCTCATGGAAATGACTGCTACCATCACAGCTTCAGATCTCTTCTCCCATTTCCATTATGATAAGGAGCCCTATGCCATCCACCTTAGAAAAAATAGGCATGGTTTAATGCCATGAGGTAGGTAATATGCGAATGAGAGCCCCTGTGATTTAATAGTTGATTTCTGTTGTACTTAAGGGAAAGTTTTACTGGTAGCTCCCTATATGTTGCATCATGACATCACTCCCAAGCTTCATGCTTCTTTATCTTATCCAATACAGTGGTATGCATCTAGTAGGGCCTTACTAAACCTTTGATGTTAATTTGGTCCTTACTTACCTGACCAGAGCTAGTGTGTTTGGTTTTTATTGGAACTGTGCATTTAAGATAGTCACAGGTAAACTGATGCCGGGAACCTGGATATCGAAGGAGTCAGTGGGATGGAGGATTCATCTAGTTATTAGGCACGTTAGTGTCTAGATGTCATTAGGAACTAGGGCGGTTTTGTGCTAGTATTTCTAGTTGTTAGTATATATTCACCTTTTTTTTTTTCTTTTTGCATGCTTAGCTTGGATGAAATTTAAAAAGTGTTCTTTGGACTGTAGATTTCAAATGACAAAAAGCACCTACATTTTAGACATGTATGGGAATATAACTAGCCTTGACTTTATGAAAAAATTCTTTTTCTATGGAGTATATGTGTACTTCTTTTGAAAGAGGAATTTAGAATATCTTAGGTCAGCTTCCACTTTATGGGTATTCATAAACCTTCTAGTTGAACAAGAACATTTGGCTGTGCTTTTAAATGTTTTCACACTGAATTCATATTGTTTTTTTTTTCTTTTGGTAGTCCCAGTGGATTCATTATAGTATTGCAGCTACTTTATTAAAATAAAGGCTTTTATATAAACTACATAAATAATGTTATCAGTTATAATTGAATATGGAAGTAAAATATTTGGGTATAAAATGCTCAAACTTATCTATCATCATAAAAATAAGTTTTTATGTTATAAAATATATGTACTTATATTGATGACTAGAAAAACAAAAGAAAATCTCTGTTGACATTATTTTTGTATTTAGTTTCAAAGCATATTTATATGCTTTTAGAAAATTTAGCAGATTTCTGTTTTTAGAGTTATTTTCTTGAAGAGACAGTGATAAATTGCATTTCAGCACACTGTGTTAGTATGCTTAATGTGACAATTTTTCTACCTGTAAATAGGATCTTCAGATTGTTTAAAACAAATTTCTCCAATTTTATTTGGACTCAGTGATGAAAGAGTCTTTGTTTTCTTAGTTTTGAGGACTTCTTTAATTTGAATGATATGTTTAAAGATAAAAATTTGATCTTGAAATTATTATATAGCAAAATACTTGAACTTTGCAGACAAATCAGCTTTTTGTTGTACAAGTCTTGTTTCTGAAAGTTATAAAGTTTGCCAGCTTTTTAGAAAGATTACTTATGCAGTTTATGTAATACTTGACTTTCAGTAATAAAGTGACATCCCTTGAGTGATCATTGTGTCTGTGAGTGGGTAATTAAATCCCTTCATTGCAGTAGTCTTAGTATTAACAAATTGCTGTAGGATAGCTGTTCACATTGAACCATGTGACAAATTTGGTGTGAGGCATGGGGTGGGTGAGTGAGAAAAATGAATCTGGACACATTTCTTCTAAAAGTAAATCTTGGTAGTCTTAAATAGGTCCAATGCACTATCAGGAGACAGAGATCACAGATTTAAGGTGCATGCTGAGACAGGAACAGCATTTAGATGACATGTCTAAAGGCAGGAACCAGGACATGAGACCTGAGTAGACAAGTAAAATTAAGGTTTGAGAATTGAGAATGAAGGTATATAGAGTGTAAAAAAACATGAAAAATTTTTTACATTTATTTGTTTCTCAGGGGTCATTTATTTCCATTTACTTTGGCAAGTCTTTTGACCCCCCCAGAGCAGTAAAAGAACCTTCTGACGTAACTGGCTTAATATTTTAGCTAGCAAGCATTCCAGCAACAACACGGGCTAGTGAAATTGGGGAACAGGCCAAGCACTGGGGTAAAAAAATGAGTAGCAGAGGCTGGTGCTAGTCCCTGACTTAAGCACATTACACACGGGGCCTCTTGTGTTCAGGTCTGGGACAGGTTGACAGGTATTGAAGGTTGGTATGTTCACCTGGCTTTTGGGATCTGCCTTGAGCAGTACTAGATTATGACTTCTGAGTGATCTGAATGAGTACCACAGACTGCTGCTGGTTTATCATAATATGGTGGTTTCTGGTTTCAGAAGAAAATGCAATAAATCCTTCAAAAACTTTGTAGAGATCCAGACCCCAGGTGGGGGCAGGGGCACCACTCATCAGCCTAGAGACCCCGAGAGAGACCTGAAGCAGGGTCCCTACAGCTCTGCAAGCAAAAGGGGAGCATCCTGTCCCCATCGCCCTAGCAACCAGGTGAGTGGGCGTGACCCAGAGACTGCGCTGGAAGGGAAAAGGCCCTAACCAGCCGCGAAAGCACAGACTGCAATCCAGACCCCAGGTGGGAGTGGGGGCACCGCTAAGCAGCCTAGAGACCTCGAGAGAGACCTGAAGCACCGGAGCTACGAAGCGTCCCCAGCGCAGACAAAAATAACCCAACAGAAGTACTAAAAACAAAAGTAACAACAACAAAAGACACCTATACTCCTCCTCCGTAAAGAACCACAGAAAAAGCCCCATAGCATCTACTAACCAGAGCCCCTCTTAGGGGAACACAGAATTGACATGTTGTCCAATAAGCCTATAAGGCAAAAATTACAAGAAAATAAGACAGTGTACCACAGCAACCACATACACTTAACATGCAAGCTTAGGGAAAAGGAACTGCCCACCCAAATCAGCCAAAGGAAACAAAGAATTACTCACCTCAGCTACATAGACACAAAGACAGAATCAACTATAAGCTACTAGAAGACTCCAATCATCACGCCAGCCAATGTAGAGCTATAGTTGCTCAATATGTGGAAGAAGTGCGAAAGTAAAGCACATCAAAGAGGAAAAAGGAAAACACCCCAGCAAGTCCCACAGAAACCAATACACCATCGAAGGAAAGGCAAACTCTAGAAACCAAAAAATACAACGTTGAAGAAATGCGCCACCTCCCAGACAAGGAGCTGAACCTATGCATGTTTCAAGCATACAAAGAGCTAAGGGAAGAATTAGAAAAACATAAAGAAAATGAAGTGAGCATGGCAGAGAAACTGAATAAGTTAGAAGAAATGCAAAAAATTAAGAAAAAACATCAACAAAGATAAAATAATTGAAGAATTGAAGAATAAAATTGAATACCTGAACAAGATTCAGAAAGAAACCCAAGATCTAAAGGGAGCAACAGAAGAGTTCAGAAACGCAAGGAAAAGTTACGAAAGCAGACTGGATGAAATTGAAGAATGAATAAGTACCCTGGAGGACACTGAAATTGAGAAGAAGAAAGACAGAGAAAGACACAATGTAAGAAAATAGAAGAAAAACTCAGAAACAAGAGTTATGGGTATCCCAGAAGGAGAAGAAAGGCATATGAATAGTGAAAGGCTATTTAAAGGAATAGTGGAGGAAAACTTCCCAATGCTGCAGAAATGAAATTTGACATCCAGAAAGCCAAAAGAACACCAAACTACATTAATGAAAGGAAAACACATTGGATATGGAATCATATCTTCAAAAATTCCAAGATAAAAAATGCCAGCCGAGATTACTCTACCCTGCAAAGCTTTCTTTCCTCCGCCAAGGAAGAATAAAAAGCTTCTCAGACAAGCAAAACCTCCAGAAATATGTTACCACTAAACCACCACTCCAAGAAATCTTGCAAGAAGCCCTCGGATTAAAACCAACAGAAGAATAAACAGACCAAAACAAGGAAGCTAATCAGAACCTCAAAATGACAACCAAAAAACCAACTTTAGAATCTCAAATATCAGTAGTAGGAAAAAAAAAAAAGGAAACCCTAACTTCCAAATGACCCTCCAAAAGTCAACACCAGAACAGCAAGTATCAATCATCACCCTCAATATCAATGGTCTAAATTGAGCAATCAAAAGACACAGAGTAGCAGAATGGATCAAAAAACAAAACCCAGCATTCTGCTGCCTGCAGGAAACACATTTAAATGCAAAAGATAAGCACAGATTAAAAGTAAAAGGCTGGAAAAAAGTTCTGCAAGCAAATGGCCCCAGAAGAAAGCAGGAGTAGCCATACTAATAGCAGATAAAGTAAGTAGACTTTAAGCTAAAAAAAGTGATAAGGGATAAAACTCCCATTTATGATAGAAGCTATTGAAAATTTGGGGATAAAAGGAACATATCTCAACATAATAAGAGCCATCTACGACAAACCTACAGCAAACATCATCTTAAATGGGGAAAAACTAAAATCATTCCAATTAAGATCTGAAACCAGGCAAGGATGCCCACTCCACTACTTTTTAACATTGTACTAGAAGTTCTAGCTAGGGCAATAAGATAAGAGAAAGACATAAAAAGAGTACAAATAGGAAAGAAGAACTGAAACTCTCCTATGCAGATGATATTCTCTATGTAGAGAATCCAAAAAAAATCCACAGAAAAACTTCTAGAAACAGTACACCAGTTCAGTAAAGTGGCCAGCTACAAATCAACACACAGAAGACAGAAGCTTTCCTATATACAAAAAGTCAAGTAGAAGAAGAAAAACTTTAAAAAAAACCATCCCATTTACCACTGCACCAAAAAAACAAAGCAAAACAAACAAACAAACAAAAAAAACCAAAAAACCTGGGGATAAACCTAACAAAGCATGTGAAACATCTATATAAAGAAAACTTCAAAATGCTGCTAAAAGAGATACATAAGGAAATGGAAAGACATTCCCTGCTCATGGATTGGAAGAATTAACATCATCAAAATGGCCATTCTACCAAAAACAATCTACAGATTCAGTGCAATCCCTATAAAGATTCCAACAACATTCTTCAAAGAGACAGAGAACAAAAGTTACAGAAATTCATATGGAATAACAAAAGACCTCAGTTATCGAAAAACCTCCTGACCAGAAAAGAGAATGGAGTAATTACTATTCCAGACTTCAAACTATACTACAAAGCCATGGTAATTAAAACAGGTTGGTACTGGTATAAAAGCAGACAATTGGACCAATGGAACAGAACTGAATCCCCTGAAATAAAATCACACGTATATAGTCAACTAATCTTTGACAAAGGAGTGAAAAACCTACATTGGAACAAGGACAGACTCTTCAATAAATGGTGCTGGGAAAACTGGAACAAGACATGCAAAAAAAAAGCCAAGATACCTCCCTCACACCTTGTACAAAAACCAACTCAAAATTGATAAAAGAATTGAATGTAAGACCTGAAACCATAAAATAAATAGATGAAAACCTGGGCAAAACCCTTCATGAGTTACAATTCAGAAATCCATTTTTGGCCACATCCATAGATGGCAAAAAAAGGGAAAACATAAACAACTGGGACTACATCAAACTAAAAATCTGTACAGCAAAAGAGACAACAGAAAAAAACTAAAAGAATCCCAAACGAGTGGGGAAAAAATTTTCACCCTCCATACAAGTGATAAGGGTCTGATAACAAAGATACACAAAGAACTCACACAACTTAACAAAAACAGATTAAAGAACCCAGTTAAAAATGGGGAGACGATCTAAAAAGATACTTCTCCAAAGAGGAAGTCCATATGACCATCAGGCACGTGAAAAATTGTTCAGCATCATTAGCAGTAAGGGAAATGCAAATCAAAACCACAATGAGATACCACCTTACACCAGTAAGAATGGCCCACATCCAAAAAACAGACAACAAGAAGTGCTGGTGTGGATGTGGAGAGAAAGGAACGCTTATACACTGCTGGTCCATCCACAATGGAAAGCAGTGTGGAGGACCCTCAAACTAATGAAAATGGAACTACCATTCTACCCAGCAATCGCTATTCTGGGAATCTACTCAAAAGAGACCTCAATTTGGGTACCAAGGGACACCTGTGCTCGGATGTTTATTGTAGCACTATTTATAATTGTGAGGTCCTGGAAACAACCCAAATGCCCCAAGACAGATGACTGGATGAAAAAGATGTGGTATATATACACAATGGAATATTACACATCAATAAAAAATGACAAATTTGATGATTTTTTTGGTAACATGGATGTACCTAGAAGAAATCATACTGGCAGAAACAAGTCAGAAGGAAAAAGACTGAAACCAAATGGTTTCACTAATATATGGACAACCAAACGAAAGTACACAACTGCGGGAGGGGACCAGCTGGAGTAGCCAGGGAGGTGAGGTGGTGGGGGGACCCCCAGGGTTCACAATGATGTGAAAAAAAAATATATAAATTACTTAAAGCAACAACAACAACAAAAAAGCAAAAACATTGTAGAGATTTGAATATAAGATTTATAATAGCTGTTGCAGAAATTTTATAATGACTGCATTTTCAGTGTCTTTTTTTCCCATTTTTTCTTTATTTATATATAAATTTCACAACTTTGTAATCTCAAGGGTTTGCTCCCCCCTCCCTCCTGTTCATAGTTGTGCACTTCATTTTGGTGCTTAGCTTGTTTTGACTTTCCTCAAGGCTTTTATTCATTTATTCATTCATTCATTCATTCATTCATTCATTCATTCATTCATTCATTCATTCATTCATTCATTCATTCATTCATTCATTCATTCATTCATTCATTCATTCATTTATTTTTTCACTATATCCCATACATTAGTGAAACCATTTGGTTTCTGCCTTTTTCTTTATGGCTTGTTTCTGCTAATATGATTTCTTCTAAATGCATCCATGTTGTTATGAAGTTGTCAAATTTGTCATTTTTAATTGATGAGTAATATTCCATC
>PVHY01014542.1:0-38243 GCA_004024945.1 Uropsilus gracilis | reverse complement strand
CCAGGGTACCACAGACTCAAGCAATCCCCAGCCTCAGCTTCCCAGGTAGCTGGGATTACAGGCATGCGCCACCATACCCAGCTATTTTTTGGAACTAGGTCTCACTATACGGGCCCCAGGCGGGACTCGAACCGCGATCCCTAGCCCCTGCCGCTTCATAGGCTGAAGCTTACAAGCACGAGCCACCGTGCCCGGCCTTAGAGATGTTCTTTTATTATTTGGTGTTCAACAGTTTTAATACCACATGTCTAGGTATAGATTTCTTTTTATTTATCCTACTAGCTATCAGATTTTTTGAATTTGTGGGTTGATATTTTTCTTCCACTGTGCAAATCCTAAGCTATTATCTCTTCAAATATGATACCCTCTTCTTTCTTTGTGAGTCAGGGTATATTATTATATATTCTTCTCAACCATATTTTCTGTCTTCTCATCTCTCTGTGGGTATTTTCTCCTGACTTTTCTCCCAGTTAACTAATTATCATTTCAACTGCGTCCAGTGTGCTACTAAATATGTCCACTAAATTTTTAATTTCAGGTACTAAGATTTTTTTATCTCTGAAAATTCTATTTGGTTCACTTTCAAATTTGCTAGGTAAATTTTTCTACTTTTTGGTTTCTACATTATATTTTAAAATTATCTTCTATTTATTTAGCTAACAATCAAAGAAAATTCTGACACATTCTAAAACAGAAGAACATGGTAGACATTACACTAAGTGAAATAAGTAGGTCACAAAAAGACTGCATCATTCTACTAAGTCTGTATTATTCTACTTTACTACTCTGGATGTGATAATCAGATATATGTTATATCCAGAGTAGTAAAATTCATAGAGACAGGAAGTAAAATAGTGGTCCCCAGAGGTTGAGAGGTTGGGGGAAGGGAAAATAGACAATTATGGTTTAGTGGGTATAGAGTTTCAGTTTTGCAAGATGAAAAAATTCTGGAAATTGGTTACCCAACAATGTGAATACAGTTAACACTGTTGAATTATACACTTAAAATGATAAATGTAATTATATATATATATATATTTACCACAGTTAAACCTGACATTAAAATTAAAGCAAAAACCATGCTAATCTTAATGTAACAACCATAAAAGATAACATCGCAATTCTGGTTTCACTATCTATTGTTTATGCTGGTTCTCCCAGCACCTTGTTCCTTATATGCTTGATTATCTTTTTATTTTGTTTTATTTATTTATTTATTTATTTGTTTGTTTGTTTATTTTGAGACTAGGTCTTGCTATTTTTGCCCGTGGAACCGCAGGCTCTCATTGCCTGGGATACCACAGACTCAAGCAATCCCCACCCTCAGCTTCCCAGGTAGCTGGGATTACAGGCGCGCACCACCACGCCCAACTATTTTTTGGAACTAGGTCTCGCTACGGGCCCCAGGCGGGACTGGAACCGCGATCTCTAGCCCCGGCCGCTTCATAGGCTGATGCTTACAAGCACGAGCCACCGTGCCCGGCCTTGATTATCTTTTATTGTGCTCTACTCATTGTCCCTGAAAAATTAGTGATTGAGAATCTTTGAAGACTAGCACAAAGATGTGTTCCTCTAGAAAGAATCTGAGTTTGCTTTTGCCGAGACTTAGAGGCACAATGGGGATTAGTTTAAACTAGTTCTAACACTTAAACTTATTTTAACTACTTGATATAATTTGAGCTACAAATCCACAAAAAGATTAGCTATGATTAAAATGTCTCCAGGAGAGTTTTCTCCCCATATACTCAGAGTAGGAAAAAGTCAACTTCCCATGTCTCTTGGAAGAGTGATATGGGGACCTGGGGACAGGTTTACTTTTTTTTTTTTTTTTTTTTTTTTTTTTAAAGAGACTAGTCTCGCTATGTTGCCCAGGGTTGCCTTAAACCCGCGGTCTCAAGTGATCCCCAGCCTCAGTCTCCCAGGTAACTGGGATTACAGGTGCACTCCACCATGCCTGGCGGGGGCAGTTTTCTGCCTTCTGACTCATGCCTTCTGACTCACTTTACCATAACTAATATAGTGGCCATCTAATAGACTCTAATAGACTCCCCACCCTAGAGACCCCTGAATTCTGATTGCATAGTTTCTTACCCTAGAGTGCTCTCATAACAAAATTCAAATTTTTCCAGGTAGACAAACTCCCAGAGAAAAACTGACTTCCACACTTCCTTAGCTCTCCCAGTTCCTGAAATCCTATAGACTATGGGTTCCTGGCACCTACTTTTTCAGCTTTTCTGTGCCATGAAGAACATTTTAAAACTATCGTATCCAGCATTTTTCATTGGTCCAAATAACCTAACCAATCAAAAATTAATCTACTTTATTTCCTTTTCTCTGGTTTCTGCTTTTTTACTTATTTTCTTCTTCCTACTTTTATTTATTTTTTTGCCTGTGGAACTGCAGGCTCACATTGCCCGGGGTACCACAGACTCAAGCAATCCCCAGCCTCAGCTTCCCAGGTTGCTGGGATTACAGGCGTGCGCCACCATGCCCAGCTATATTTTTTGGAATTAGGTCTCACTACATGCCCCCGGTGGGACTTGAACTGTGATCCTTGGCCCTGGCCGCAGCTTCCTAGGCTGCCATTTACAGGCATGCACCACCATGCCCAGCCTTGTTTTATTCTTATTGTTGATGAGTTCCTTCCCAACTTCTCAAGGAGAACACTTAACGAATGATGGCTTTTACTTTTTTATTGAAAGATTCTTCTGTTATAAGATTCTAAATTTTCCTTAATATATAACTTTCACTGTAAGTTTGGGTATATAGTAAAGCAGTTACCCACCTGTTCTTACCAACTCTTCACCCTAGTGGGGTTATTCTGCTGGACTGATTTTTCTTTTGAGAAACCTGCATTAAGGCTGTACAAGTACAGCTAATTTTCATTCCAGCAAGGGGCAAGAATGGTTGTCCAAGACAATGTAAGAAATAAATTTAAAACACATTTTTCTACTTGGTGTCTTTCTATACTGGCTACATATGAAAATCAATAAGTTTTGGAAAATATTATATGGATCCTACTCAGAGAATGTTCTCATTGGCCTGGGTTAGGGGCTGGGCATAGGTACTTTCAGTGATTCTCATCTTCACAACCTTTCTCACTGAAAGGTTGAGAACCACTTCTCTAATTTATCTGCTCATTGCCCCAGATCTTCCCTCCTCCCCATTCCAACCCCCAACCAATCTTAAAAAAACCTGTCTTTCCAAAAACCATTATTTTCTGGTTTCCATATTTCTATGCTTTTCAGAAAGAACATCCTGGAAATTTACCATATTAGCTGGAATCAGAATTCCCCCCCTCATATTGTTTTTCTTCACAGGAAGTCTCAGCATGAAACAGAAGCACTGGTGTGGGATAACTACCAAAACGGGCACCGTGTTATCTGGGGTCTTTACCATCATAGCCAGCCAGATGTACCTCATCTTTGAACAGAATTACCTGGAAGACGGTGGTTGTATTGAGGCTAACTTGTGGAGCAAGGGTATTGGCAAGCTGATAAATGAATTCCTCCTCTGCTGGAGTTGGAAAATTGTCCTCTTTCTGTCTCTAGTCACCATCATCATCAGCTACTTCCTCCTATACTCAGTGTATGCCCAAAACTACAAGGGCTTGCTGCTCTACATCATCTGGATCCCTGTCTTTGAAACTGTCAACGTTGTAATACAAATCCTCACTAACGACCCCTCTGAACTTGCAGAGGTCAGAGTCATACGTTGGTTTGGCTTGGTGTCACGTATTTTCATGCACTGTTTCTGGATGTTCTTTGTCATCGACCAAGCTCACACAATCTACAAAATCAAAAGCCAGGGCAATATACTTTCCTATCATAGACGTGTTTCTATGGTCAACAGAGAGTTCTCACATTGGAAATCAAAGAAAATGTCCTTTCCTCTCCATCATTAATGAATGACATGAGAGGCATATCTCCAAGTTTCTCATGCCATTTCTCTTTCCATCTCTCACACTTGCTGATGAGATGCTCAACAACTAGTGAATACCATCCAGAATGTGGAAAGATATGTGATTATAACCACAACTGAAATATCCTACTAACAAAGTGTTTAATTAAAAGACTTTGTTATTTATCAATTACTCCTTGAGTTCCTTCTTCCTATTCAGGTCAGTACCAATTTATTGGTCAAAATGAAAAGGGTGAAGGAGTGAAATCTTGGTTTGTTTTCATCAGCCTTCACTCAACAGGCAAATCTGTATTTATACCTCAGACTGTTGTAACACAAAGAATACTTTCAGTGCTTTTGGTTGGTTCCATGCTATAGTTTCCCACCCCCTATATCCTCTATGCTAATTTCAGATAAGCAAAAGAATAAGAATAGAAAAAAAATTATTCATCAATTTCAGTCTTGAATCTCCCCCCTCCAAATTTGTCAAGGACTACAAAAGGTACTTGGTTAATCTAAAGGTATTTGTTTAAATTGTGCTGGACACTGTAAAATGCAAAAAAGTACAAGATATAAGACCTTGAGAATTTGCCATTTAAAGAAGTTAACTTACTGTTTATGAAGCAATTAGCCAACCGTGGAAGACAGCACAAGATTACACATTGTCACAACCCAGTGAACTGTATTTTGCACCCAGGTTCAGGAAAATGTTGGGAGCTCTATAAGCTAGGATGGAAGACAAATTGAACAAACTTCTACAGCAAACATTAGATGTTAAGTTTTTATCTTTTGCCTTAATAGCTCTCATAAGCTATAATTGACATCCAATACATTGCACGTGTTACAAGTATATGTATTTGATAAGTTTTTGCTACTGGGCAAAACTCAGTGGGTCCCAGTGATCCCAAACTGTTAAGAAAGAAACCCCATGTTGCCCACCCATGCACATGAAAGCAAAGTAATCAAACTCTAGCGTGCACAGAGATTTTTAATCAGTGAGAGGTTCAAAGGGACTAGAAGAAGAAGGAGTTAGGGGAGAAAAGGATTTCAAAATACAGACTCATAAACTCTGAAATCAACCATCTCCTTATGGGCAAATGTTTAGTCAAACAGGCAGAGCCTAACGCAGAGCAGTCTTCAGGAGAATAAATCCAAGGGTCCAAAGGGTTGGGAAAGAAGGAGCCGGCAGTTCATAATGTACTGCCCAAGCTGAATCCACCCGAAGGTCAAGATGACAGCTGCCATAAGCTCAAGAGAGCGAGCTCGTGCTGCCTGCCAGGTGCTGACGTCAGAAAAAGAGCTGCAGGTGGCAGCTAGCTGAAGGCGCATGCTGGGACCTGAGTGGCTGCCTGAGTATCCTCTGCCCCTGCCACGGAGAGGGACAGCCAAG
Organism: Uropsilus gracilis; assembly: GCA_004024945.1. Classification (NCBI taxonomy): domain Eukaryota; kingdom Metazoa; phylum Chordata; class Mammalia; order Eulipotyphla; family Talpidae; genus Uropsilus; species Uropsilus gracilis. Next base: position 32,953 of record PVHY01014542.1, on the reverse strand, counting down.
CAAAGTGTGAGCAGAAGAGGGCTCTGCAGAAGTGGGACGCCTCCTCTGAATGCCTAAAAAAAAAGAGGCAGGCCGCCAAGGTCTTCAGTGATCTCAAGCCCAAAATGAGTGCAACTTGTCCACTCAGCTCTACCCTCTAGTTCCCAACACTTGCCCTTTTCCCCTCCCCCAGGAAACCAGATTCATGGCATCCTGAGAGTTGTAATGCTCAGCACCTGAGATCTTAGAGGCACGAAGATGGGGGTCGAATCTAGGGAGGGAGAAGAACAGAGAGGCAATTTGCCCAGCTGGTTTTTTTTGGCAGGGGAGGGGAGAAGTGGTGAGAATCAGTTTTCTTACATTTTGATAAGTCTATTCCACTGAAACCATCACCACAGTTAGTTCATAAGCATAGATCCTGGTAAATCCTGCTTCCAGTCCCTCTTTGCACCACCCTCACCATCACAAGTGTGCTGATTTACTATCACTACATATGAAGTTGTACTTTCTAGAATTTTATAAAAATGGAATCATACAATAGGAACACTATACATTTATGTACGAACATTTTATTTTATCTTATTTTTGAGACTAGGTCTCGCTATTTTTGCCCATGAAACGGCAGGCTCCCATTGCCCATGGTACCACAGAGTCAAGCAATCCCAAGCCTCAGCTTCCCACGTAGCTGGGGTTACAATAGCCACCACGCCCAGCTATTTTTTTTTGGGGGGGGACTAGGTCTCACTGTGTTGCCCTGAGCGGGAGTCGAACCGCCATACCTAGCCTCAGCCGCTTCATAGGCTGAAGTTTACAGGCATGAGCCACCGTGCCCGGCTATATACAAACATTTTATATGCCATAAAAGTCTTATAATATATATGCTTTCAAATTTCCTCAACTACTGGTGCTATTATCATATGTCTTACATTTAGATGTATCATAAACCTATCTTACACTATTATTATTTTTGACTTGTCTTTTAAAAATCTATAAGCAACAACAAAAAATCTTGTACTAACCCATATTGCTATCAGTTCTAATACCATTTATTACTTTGAATAGACCCAGATTTTTATCTAGTATCATTTTTCTTCTATCTAAAGATCTCCCTTTAATATTTCTTGTAGTATGGGTCTGCTGCTGATGGATTCTTCCAGCTTTTGTAAGCCTGAAAAAAAAATTATTTCATGTTCATTTTTTTAAGTATTTTTAAAATTTAGTAGCATCAAAAAATATATAACATAATATAAAAGGTACCATATTAACCATTTCAAATCAACAGTGTTGAGTATAGTTCCCACTATAGTGCAACAGAGTGCTGAAACTTTTTCTTTTTCTCTCTTGTAAAACTGAAACTACATCTATTTAACAGCTCCCCATCCTCTCCTCTCCCCAGTTCCTGGCAACTGTTGTTATGCCTCCTGTCTCTGTGTACTGACTGCTCTTGGCTTCCTGTAAGAGGATCACATAACCTTCTTACTGCTTCATTTCATTTAGCATAATGTCCCCGTTATTGTGTGGGTCAGAATTTCTTTTCTTTCTCAGGTTGAATAGTATTGCATGATGTGTACATACAGTGTTTGTGGATCCACTCAAGTGCTGCCTTCACCTTTTGCTCTTTTGAGTAATGCTACTATGAACTCAGTTGTCTGTTACTCTAATGTATGCATCAGTTCTGGACTGTTCTTGATGTGATAGCATTTTTTTCCTCCTCATTGTCATAGTCTTTACTTTTTTGACATTTTAAAAAAATTATTGGATGCTATACATTGTGGTGTCTGCCTTTTGGGGTGCTGGATATTTTTGTCATCCTATATAAATTCTTGAGTTTTATTCTGGGAGGCTGATTAGAAACAACTTTTACTTTTTAAGTTATATTTCAGAAACAAAGGTTCAGGTTCACTCTGAGTTACAGATTCATTGAGACGACCTCATGGTAGAAGTAATTATGTCTATTTGGAAGCCCAAATATTTGGATTCTGCCATTTCCCAAGTTGTCCTCATCATCTTCTCATCTTCCCATGAGCTATTGTCTTCATCCTCTTAACTCAGTGAATGGGCCCCCCCTCTACCCACTGCTCAATCCAGACTCCTCCTATCTCTTCTTGCCCCAAATGCACTCCCAAGGTTCTCTGTTACCTTGCTTTACTCCATTTCTTTCAATAGCTTATTAACTGCTCTGCCTGTTTTCCCCTTACTCTTGCCTACACTCCCCAGAGGAACAAGATTTTTTAAAGTAAAAATCAGATCATTACACACACACACACACACCATCCAGAGAAAATTTTACATGGCGAGTGGCAGGTAAGGGTCCTTTAACCATCCTTTTTGCTCAAGCCACATCAAACTTGTCCTTTCCAAAATGACTTTTCCTGTCAGTATGCTTGTCTGGACATAGTCCAGAGGTTTCCTACATTCCTTAAACTACAAACTCAATAATTACTCCTCCAAAAAGCTTCCTCTGCTTCTCATTCTAGGTTAGATCTCATTCTTGCATCTTTTTTTTTTCTTTTTTGAGACTAGGTCTCACTATGTTGCCTGGGGTAGTCTGGATCTCGTGGATTCAAGCAATCCCCAGCCTCAGCCTCCCAGGTAGATGGGATTACAGGCACCCACCACCACATCCAGCTGCTTTTTCAAGACCAGGTCTCACTGTGTTGCCCAGAGTAGTCTAGAACCCGCGAACTCAAGCGATCCCAGGCCTCTTGCTTTCCAGGACTTGGATTACAGGCGTGTGCCACCACACCCAGCTTTTTCATTATTGCATCTTAAGGACACCTCCTTCACAGCATTTATCACACCATGTTCTAATTTTTCTTCTCATGTATTATTTAACATTTTATTCATTTTTAAAAAAAATTGTTGGCTGGGCATGGTAACGCATGCCTGTAAGTGGCAGCCTAGGAAGCTGCGGCGGGCACCAGGGATCACGGTTCAAGTCCTGCTCGGGGCAACGTAGCAAGACCTAGTTCCAAAAAAATAGCTGGACGTGGTGGTGCACACCTGTAATCCCAGATACCTGGGAAGCTGAGGCTGAGGATTGCATGAGTCTGTGGTACCCCAGGCAATGTGAGCCTGCAGTTCCATGTCTAAAAATAGCGAGACCTAGTCTCAAAAAAAAAAAAAAATTGTCTAGTTTCCTCACTAGAATGTTCATATATCTCTGATACCAAGCTCAGTACCTGACACATAGTAGATGCTTGGTAGATGTTTGCTGAATGAATTTTAAATGAATATACCAAAGGGACTCACTGGAGTCAGAAAGAGAAGTTAGCAGTTATTACAGTGAACCAGGAAGGAGATACCAAGGCTAGGGAAGAGGGGAATAAAGAACTAATGGGACCCATGAAGACACAGCCTGGAACATAGGGTTTAACCACAGGCTTAAGGTGCAGAAAGCATCCTGTGTGAGTAGCGGCTTCACTGTAAGATGCTCTGTGAGCAGAGATTAAGTGAGATTTAGTTGTTGGGAAAAGGGAAGTGTAAGATCAATTATCTGCCTGTCAAACTCTCTCTTCTACCCCACCTGGAACCCTTCAGGACTGGGCAGCAGTGGATATCAAAGGTTGAACTGTGTAATTGTATAGAATTGGGAAGACAGTGGGAAATAGGTTATGAAGATGAACTTTGATATCTAATGCCAAGTGAAATAAGCCAGACACAAAAGGACAAATACTCTTTGGTTCTACTTACATGAGAGGCTTAGAGTTGTCAACTCCACAGAGAGAGAGAGAGAAAGAGAGAGAGAGAAAGAGAGAGAGAGAGAGTAGAGCAGTGTTTAATAGGGTCTGGAGGGCAGGAATGAGGAATTAGTCTTTGATGGGCAGAGTTTTCATTGGGAAATATGAAAAAGGCAAGATGGATGGTAGTGACCCACAGTGTGGACAGACTTAATGCCACTGAAGTGAAAATTCAAAAAGGGCTAAAATCTAAACTTGACTCTGCAACACAGGCAAATAGTGAATCACTATGTTGTACACCTAAAACTATTAAGTCATATGTCAACGATATCTCAATTTTTTTGATTAGCTAAGAAAAACAAAGGGTTAAAATGGTAAAGATGTATGCATATTTTTTTTTGTATGCACCACAACAAAAAATTGCTACTGACAAGAAAAAATAAAAGGCCTGTAAGAGTACTTAGACTTGACATAGTGACGAGGAGAAAGCTGTGAGCTGACAGGACTGACCATGAGTCTTTTCCACATCATACCTCCAGCTGCTAGCCCCATCCCAATGGGTGATTTCCCATTTATCTGTCCTCACAGATAGCTCACTATGTGTGGTGAATGAAAAAGAGGGAATACTTAATCTGGCAGGGGAGACACCGTGATCACGATGGTGGTTTTCCTAGGAGGAGGCTCGCCAGTTGCACTTTGCATATGCTGACCCCTGTGATTTCCCCAAATATGGGAAATTTGACTGCATAATTTGTGATAGTGGGGACTGCGTTTGCGCTCTCCCCTGGGGAAAAAAATAAAGAAGAGGGAGGTTTGCTCTGGAGTTATCTCACTGGGAGCTGGGTCCAGAACAGAACTGGTCCCTTTCCTTCTAGGAAAAGAATTCACCAGAGAGCACTAGGTGTAGTTGAACCAGACAAGGTTTTATTAGACACTTGTGCACAAGGGAACCAGTGCTACCCAGGAGAATACAGCCTGGTCTAGGAAGGAGATGTGTAAAGATAGGCCCACAAGGCTGGGAGTGAGAACGTTTATTCTGGCTTGGGCTATGCCTGGGCATGTGTAGATGGGTTACCCTCCAGTTGTATGTGGGCTCTCTGTCTTCTCCCTCTGGGAAATTTTGAGATAATCATTGATCAGGATCTAATGTTTCTTTGTCTATCATGGCACATTACAGTCAGTGTGGTGGCCAGATTATTTGGACAGAGATCACCAGCCCCTGATTTAGCCTAACTCTTCAAACAAGACTTGGGACAAACAACTCTAATCCCTACTGACTCGCAATTTCTCTTGTCTGGTCATCTCACTTTTGTATCCTTGGTAATAAATTGGTGATTTGCCAAGAAACAAGAAGCAATCATACAAACCAAAGGTGCTCCAATCGGCCTACAAAGGCAAACGCAGTACAGAAAAGATAAACAGCACCTCTACCAAGTCCCGGGAAATCACAGCCTCACCAACGATGAGGAAATAGATCCAGAAAAGAAAGAAAAAAAACACTAAAGGGCTAAACATGGCCAAACAACAAAAAGAAAGGAGGCAAAGTGACCAGAGGGGTTGTGGTGTGGTGTGGTGGGGTATTCCCCTGGGGATCAGCAATTATACAATCATGTTTTGTAAAAAATTCAAAAATAAAATTTAATTAATTAAGAAAAAAATAAATTGGTGATCTAGTAAACAAATGGATTTCCTGACTTCTGTGAGCTTCTCTAGAAAATTAATCAAACCAGAGGAAGGAGTCTGTTGGAAGCACAGGTAACAGCCATTAGTGCCTGAAGCGGAGGACAGTCTTGGGAGACTGAGCCCTTAAATGATGGGATGTGTTGGTGTCCCCAGATAGGGTCAGAATTGAGTCGAATACCCTCCAGGTGTCCCTCCTGGCATCTGAGAATTGCTTCTTTTCTTTCCTTTTTCTTTTCTTTTTAATAGACTAGATTTTGTTATGTTGCCCAGGATTATCTCAAACCCACAGACTCAAGTGATCCCCAGCCTCAGCCTCCCGGCTAGCTGAGATTACAGGCACACACCACCACGCCTGGCTGAGAATTGCTTCTTGGTGTGAATAAACTTCCACACATACTCACACAGGGAAAGGATCTCAGGACACTTTGTAGTTGCAGAACTGACTGTTACCACCGTAGATACAGCAGCTTTCTCATTTCTACAAGGCTGGCACTGACAGGTGTGTCCTGTTTCCCTCCATAAAGCATAACTACAGCTAGCATGGCACAACCAGAGCCTACCTGAAGAGCACCCCATGACAATGATGCCCTCACTTCCCAGTGATGTGGTAGCCTCTGGCTAGTTAGGTCAGAACAGAGTAAAGCAGCCTCTTGACTTCTAGTTCATTGCCTGCCCACGTATCATCGTTTCTCTTAGCTTCCCAATTTCTGTCCAGTGACTTGGGGACTTTGGCTAGGGCTGGCTCTGGATCTTGTCACCTATCTCCATGTTCTTTTTTTCTCTGCAGGAAAAGCTCTGGTACAATAAATACAAAATGAACAACAGGATGCTGTCCTTTATAGCGGGCACCTTCTCCATTCTCATCACCATCCAGTTCCTCATCTTTGATCTGAACCAGGTAACGTTCCTTGGCTATGAGGAAAGATATAACATCTACAGGGAAACAAAGTCCAAGACCTACTTTTCAATCATTCTGTATAAGAAGACCATCAGCACCGCCCTTTCCTCCATCACCCTCCTAGTCAGCTCCTCACTCCTCTATTGCATCCAGGTGAACAACTACAAGGGTTTGCTGTGCTATGCTTTGTGGATCATTGTCTATGAACTTACCAACTTCTCCCTGGCCCTATTCACCAACGGCATCATCAAAGAGCAGTTCAAGGAACTGGGTAATGTGCAGTTGTTCTCCCAAGTATTTCGCATGATCCTGCACTTCTCTTGTCTGCCCTTTGTCTCCAAATATACCTACACCCTTTACAAGGACCCCAGGACTTTACACAAGATAAACCGCCACAGGCATTCTGCCACTTCAGTCGAACTGTGGGCGCCTCTTGGACTGAAAACAATATACCGCAAGTTAAATTGACAGCGCCAGGAAGCACAGCAATAGAGCCACAGTGCTCCCCAACAAGGGAGTGCTCCTTTCCCAGTCTGTCTTCTGTTGATTCTGCTTGCCTTTGGGAGGGTCTCAAGTTTGATGCACTCAAATGGTTCTTGGGAGAGGGAGGATTGCTTGGCTCCATGATTGTGCCTGTGTGTTTGTGACATGCTTTAGGGCTCAATTATATACTGTTTTTGTGCTCAGTTAACCGTGTCATTGGTGTTTACTCTTGTCTCTCATATGCTCCTCTCTGAGCAGCCTTACTTTCTAATTTTTCTCTTGTGGGTTGCCTCCAGCTGCATAGTTCCATGGAATTCTTTTGGAGTGGAATCCTACCCAGTAGAATTTTCTGTACTGGTCGGAATGTTCTATATCTGTACTGCCCACTAGCCACATGTGGCTATTAAGTACTTGGAATGTGGCTTTTACAATCCAAGAATCAACCTTGAAATTTTATTTCATTTTAGTTGACTTTAATTTCAATAGCTACTTGCAGCCAGCTAGAGGCTACCATACTGGAGAACACAGTCATCTGAAATCTCATTTTACCTGAGCTCTTAGCAGTAAAAAATAACCTCTTCTTAGCTTCATGAATCACTCTGCTCCCCTCATACTTTTCAGAAAGCGGTTTTCTTATGTTGGCTCAAAGCATGGCAAGAAGAATCCTCACTTAAGAGAACTCAAGAATTTCTCAATGTAAGCTCTGTGCTAACATTTCAGACTGTATAATTCTTCTTATAGTGGGCTGTCTTGGGCATTAAAAGGACATTTAGCAGTATTGCTAACTGCTACCCACTAGATGCCAGTAGCACCCTCACCCTTCTGACAACCCAAAATATCTCCAAACAGAAAAAGAAAACTTTGTTCATGGTTGCTGGGAATGCAAACTGGTATAGTTTCTATGGAAAATAGTACGAAGTTCCTAAAAAAAAAAAATTAAAAATAGACCTTCCATATGATTTAACAACGCTACTTCTGGTTGTCTACCCAGAAAAATACACAAACACTTATTTGAGAAGACATATACATCCCTGTGTTCATATAGCACTATTCAACTATTCACAATAGCCAAGATATAGAAACAACCCATCTCTAACAACAGAGAAATAAATGCAGAGGATGTTGCTATATATACACAAAGGAGTACTACCTGGCCATAAAAAGACAAAATCTTGTTACTTGGGACACGAATAGATCTTGAGAGGATTATGCTAAACAAAATAAGTCAGAAGGAGAAAGACACATTTCTCATGATTATGCTCATTTGTAGAATATAATGGAAACAAAAATAAACTTTTAGACTCAGAATGATGATTACTAGGGAGGAAGATGGGAGAGGAGGGCATAATAAGTAGAGGGGGTTGACTAGTTGATAGTGATGGTATATGGACATTTGGTAGTGGGTGAAATCTTGACACCTATACAATGTAAATATTGTTTTTTTTTTAAAGTTTATCTCCATTAAAAAAAAAATCTTCAGACCTTGTCAAATGTTGGATCCCTGATGAGAACTATAATTTTAAAATAATTGAGGATGCTTTACACTCACCACCATTATGCTTTTAATCCTAATGTTTCCATGTTATAATTGACTGAAACAGATGTGCCTAATGATGTGATCAGGTGATGTAGTAACAACAGGATTTGAATCTAGACCATCTGACTTTACATATGAGTAAGCTGTTCCCTGACACACTCTCACTTTTTAACCAAGATAAAAAAGAGGAACCACCTTTGATAATATTCACTTTCCCTTCATGTAATGTTGGTAGTGAAGTCAAGGAACACTGATTTGACCACATCCTCCCAAGCATAAGCAGGAGTAGGCCCAGTTCTATATTTAATAGGTACAGAATACAAATCATTAATTCTTCCCACCTCTTTGTGAGGTTTAGATCCAGGTCAGTTTACAAAATGACCACCAGATGGCAGTCAGCAACAAGTTTTTGCTTAACCCTGCTTACCTTCTAAGCCAGATCCTCCGGTAGTGACTGCTTGGGATTCAAGAAACCTCCAGCTGATGACTGGGGGCTGATAGTGTGTGCACCCACCCTAGTCTCACAACACATGCCTTGACTGGTTGTGACTTGTTGGTACTAGAAATAAACAAAGTATGGGCAGACTTCAGGTGTCTGAGCACTCATCCCAGCTGAGGGCCCCTGGGTTGGTGATGTGTAGGTTGGAAGACTGGAAATCTGCATAGAAAAGAGGGAAGGAGAAGCAAAGTCCTAAGAATCAGGACAACTGAGAGTCACCTGATGGAGGGAATCTACACCAAGACTCATACGCTAAGACTCCTCAAAAGTGTCCTTGCCTCTGCTGCTACTCCTTTGCTCCCATTCCAGAACCTTCTATGCCACCAAGACTGCTCTTGTTGCCGGGCACGGAGGCATGTGCTTGTAAGCGACAGCTTATAGAGGCGCGATGGGGTCTGGGGATCGTGGTTCAATTCCTGCCTGGGGCAACACAGCAAGACCTAGTCGCAAAAAAATAGCTGGGTGTGGTGGCATGCACCTATAAATCTAGCTACCTGGGAAGCTGAGGCTGGTGAGTCCATGGTGCCAAGGGCAATGTGAGCCTGCAGTTCCACAAGCAAAAGTAGCAAGACCTTGTCTCAGAAAAAAAAAAAAGACTGCTCTTGTTAAGGCTACCATTCACTGTTCAATCTCATACTCATCCTTCTCTTGCTGGAGATTTTGGTGGTTTTTGACTAACTGATGCTTCCGTGTCCTGAAATTATGTTTCTCTCTTGACCTATGGGACATCAGGGCCACCACAGTCACTGCCTATCTGGCTGGTCTTCCTACTCCACTCCCTGACTTCCCAACATTGGAATTGGTTCAACCCCTGCTCCCCTTCTCTTCAGGGCCACTCCCAGCTCTCCTCATGCAAGTCCATTGGTGGTGGTACTCACATTGCATCCCCAGCCTGGGCCTCCCTGCTGAACATGGTTCTTGTTGATTCAGTTGCTTCCTTGTTGTGGCAGCATCTCTGACCTCTTCCTAAGGGTCTAGTCAGCTGATACCCACATTCATCACCTCCCATTGAGTGTTCCAACCAACAGAGCATGGCCACAGTAATGGGATGTCACCTCCAAGATTAAGCTGTAGAAAGACAGTGACCCCAGTGATGCTGGAGCCCTCAGGGGAATCTAGCTGCCAGGTTGGGAGCAGCTGAAAGAGAGGCCCGGCTGGTTATGTGGTGACAGCTGTAGCCTGTCACCCCTAAGGACCTCAATCTTATTGGCAATCACATAAGTGGGCTTGGAAGTCCTTGGAAGATCCTCTCCCAAGCAAATGGTAAAGTCCAAACATCCTTTCTACAGGTGATAGACCCCACACATAGGCGCTCGACCCACAAAAACAAACACAACCAATGCACGTTCTCTTAAACTGCTTCATTTTGAAGTAATTGATCACAAACATAAATGACATCTCCACATCAGTGTCCGCCAGCCATCTAAACTGTCCCAGTCCACGCAGGTGGTTGTGACCCATACATCTGCCCTGAGGTCCAGTCATACCTACCTCCACCCTTCCAGTTGCTCAGGCCAAAGGCTCAGGAATCATCGTTGGGGTCTCTTCCTCTCTGCTTTTTTTTTTTTAAGACTAGGTCTCACTATTTTTACCCGTGGAACCACAGGCTTTCGTTGCCCGGGGTACCACAGACTCAAGCAATCCCCAGCCTCAGCTTCCCAGGTAGCTGGGATGACAGGCGCGTGCCACCACGCTCAGCTGTATTTTTTGGAACTAGGTCTCGCTACGGGCCAGGCGGGACTCGAACCGTGATCCCTAGCCCTGGCTGCTTCATAGGCTGAAGCTTACAAGCACGAGCCACCGTGCCCGGCTCTTCCTCTCTGCTTTTATCTGGCCCTTTGACAATCTCAGTCGGCCCACCCTCACTACAGATACAGACTCTGCTGCACACCCCTGGTTATGGTGGCAGAAGCCCCTTAACTGGTCTCCCCAAGTGTTCCCCTCCCTTACTCAGTTCTCCACTCAGCGCCAAGAAGGAACCTGTTGAAACCTAAGACAGATGTGTGCCTCTTCTACTTGGCTGCTCATGACCTGCCAGGTCCCCACCACACTCAGAGCAAAAATCCCAGACCTTGTTGTGCTAAGTGCTCAGCAATCCAGTTTTCTGTCACTTTTCAATCTCCTTTCTAGCTACTTTGCCCTCTCTCCTGCTCCAGCCATGCTGGCCTCCTTGCAGGTCCTCTTACAATCTAGCACACTCCAGCCACAGGGCCTTTGTACATGTTGTCCTTCAACCTGGAACATTCTTACTCAGAAAGACACTGGCTTCCTCTCTTGTTTGTTTCAAATATTTTCTCAAAAGTCCTAAAGAGCCTTCCCTGCCAATCTATGTGAGAATAGCCACTCTTACCCTGTCTATCCCATTAACTTTTATTATTTGTCATTTCATGTTTTATTCCTTATTCATCCTACCCATTAACTATTTCATTATTTTTCTTATAATATATATTATCATCTGACTTATGTATGAGTTCCTCCCCCACCCGCCAATAACTATGAGTACCATATTTTCTTTATTGTTATTTTTCTAGAACTTAGAACAATGCCTGACACATAGCAGGCACTCAGCAAGTATTTGTGGAATGAATGGACTCAGACTCTCAGCAGAACAGAATGGCCTGTGGTTTCTTGTTTGGTGGTTAAGGTGGATGGGCTGGAAGGGCCCATTCTTACTGCTTTTTCAGTCTCCTCTTCCTAGCCCTTTCTTCTCTCACTCACTTTTGGATTCTCTGGTGAAGATTCTAGAGAATTATAGGTGGAGAAATAGCCATAAAAGATAAGACTTCAGCTTCCTTGTCCCTTTCTTCTTCTTTAATCCTTTTACCTTGCACCATGGCTGACACTAGAAACACCACTGTCTCTCCTAGCAACATTTCAGAATCTAAAACAAGCCTTTCAAGCATGTCCCTGGGAAAGGTCATAGTCTAAGAACCGCCCCCCTGGACCAGGCACGGTGGCGCGTGTCTGTAAGCTTCAGCCTATGAAGCGGCCGGGCCTAGGGATTCCAGATCGAGTCCTGTCTGGGGCCAGTAGCGAGACCTAGTTCCAAAAAAAATAGATGGGCGTGGTGGCGTGTACCTGTAATCCCAGCTACCTGGGAAGCTGAGGTGGGGATGGCTTGAGTCTGTGGTACCCCTGGGAATGAGAGCCTGCGGGTTCCACAGGCAAAATAGCGAGACCTAGTTTCAAAAAAAAAGAAAAAAAAAAAAAAACGCCCCCCTGTGAAGATCCATCAGTCTTCCTGCCTTCCTTCCTCCCTCCCTTTCTTCAAGATGTTTATTGGGGGTCTGCTATGAGGCAGGCCCTGAGCTAGGGATTGTGGATTTCCCTGGAAAGCAAGACACAGCTTCTATTTTAAGGGGTTCCTGGCCTAGCAAGGGGCTGCTTGAGTCATCTGTACCCAGCATGGTGGGGGAGTGGGGGAGGTGCCAGGAGAAGCAGTGGGGACCACAGAATGAATCCCAACTCTTGGAAGATGGAGAATCATGGAAGTTTTCCTGGAAGAAGAGAGCTTTACATCAAGTGCTAGAAAAGAGGAGTCTTGAGAAGTGAGGCGAAGAATCAGAATGATGTAAACCTGAGGAGCAGGTAACCCCGTGACAATAATGCTGTAATTTTTACCTTAGCATGAAGAAAGGGGCTCTGTGAGGGGACAACAGCACTAAGAGGAAGTTAGCAGGGAGGAACTTCCCCAGAGAAAAGAGGGTCTTCCCTTTTCCCATGGCCTCTGTGGGCTGCTCTCGGAAGATGCCTGTTTTAGGTATGCAGCTCTTGAGTGTGTCCTAGCATCTTTTCCACCTCACTGCTGTCACCTGGAACGTCTCTCTAGCAGCCACATCCCACAGAGCACAGCTTGATTCTGTGTGGCTTTCCCCACTGATTGCAACATATGTCGATGTTCCTGTCTGTTTCACTTCTTTTTTCCTCATGGCCTTTGGTCTTCAACACCCCACTTGCTTTTTCCCAGAACTCACATTGATTGCAACTGTTTTCTGCCTTCAAAGTCCTCTTTTCCCTTTCTTGAGTCTCTTCTTTGCATATGGAGGAGGCCTTGCTTTTTTCACTTTCCAATCAACTTGCCCACCCAAGAAGCAGTTAATGAGGGCCCCTGAGAGCCGGCCCCTCGGTGAGGCTGCCTTGGCGACCAGCTGAGCTCCTGACCCTGGAGACTGCTTTCTATGTGGACAAGCTGCTCCCTAGAATCCTCCTCAGCTTCCTTCCCCTTCTATTTGGTCCCCTCGCCAGTTGTTAGTAAAACAGAAGCATCAGTTTAAATGAGTTTTTTTTTTTCATAAATGGTCTATGATTTTCTTCCCTGGGAAACAGGTTTGACAGATGCCTTCTGCCCATCTTCATTTTGTTTCCTAAACAAGGACTTTGTGTGTTTGTACCTGTGATTGTGTTTGTATATGTGAATGTTTGTGTATATTTGCGTATGTTTTTATGTATGTACACACTTATGTGTCTGTGCCTCTGTTTGTGTTATGTCTGTTTGCATGTTTGTGTGCATGTAAAAGACTGAGTAAAACAATTATTTGGTGATCATTATAAGTAACATGTATTAAAGATATAAAAAGGTCAAAATTTTTTCAGGCTTTACATTTCTCTGCAGTCGCCATCTGTTTCTTACCAAGACTGTCTCTTCCCACCAGAAATGTATTTCACAAGGGGCAATACCAGAAGGCATCCTTAAAAAGGGGTTTCTTGGCTTTCCTCTCACCTCCAAAAGCATGCTATTGTTTCTTATGCATAACATGGAGAATGGAACTTGAAATTGCTTCTCAATAAAATTTTAGGGGTAAAAAGAATCCTTTCCAAGAGGTTTAGGAAAAAGCAGTTGTAAAAAGTGCCAAAATAACTAGAGTTCCTAGCAGTTCTGGAACTAAACACATTCCCTTCATCTTCCTCTTCCCAGCTGAGCCTCTTGTCTGTCACCCTGACCTCAGCCTGACCCGACCTGTCTTACCCTCTGATCTGAGTATATCTCACATTTTTTGGTCTAATTGAGATTGTTTTATTTAACATTTGATCACCTTTGTAGAATAACCACCCTCTTGCCCAGCCTCTGACATCTTGAAACACACCCATATTTCCTAAACTTGTACACATGCACCTGCTTTCTTCCTTCTGTCAACTATCATTGGGCATCATGCCAAAAAAAAACAAAGTAAAAATAACAAGATGTAGTGTTGGTCTTGAATCAAGAAGGGGACATGTGAAGGTATTAGTACAATACTAAGTGATAAGTCAGGCACTAAACCCAGTGTTATGTTACTTGTATTTCTCAGTGATTCCTTCAACAAATGTTTATTTGTTGCTATATATCCCATGCTATACAGCAGGTCTGACTCTAGATGTTGGAGCTACGAGGGCAAAGAAACAGATAAAGTTCTCATTCTCAAGAAACTTAACAGTCAAAGGAGGGAAGATAAGTGATCAGCTTGTGAACAGATATATATCTATCTATATATCTATAGATATATATATAATTTCTGCTAGTAATAAGGGCTATGGAAAAAGTAAATCTGTGTGGTGTAATAGAGTTTTATCCCAGATAATGAGTCCTAGTACATCTATCCTCTTATAAATAGTTGGTTCAGTGACTCAGTGGAGAGGGGAAACTAGAAACCCTTGGCTAAGCAATGTCTCAGTGGGGATTTGACACCTGGGAAGATCTGTGTGAAGGGCATTCCAGGAAGAGGGAACAGCAAATGCAAACTTTGAAGCAGGGAGACAATTTTGTTGTGTTTAAAGAACAATCAGAGAGCCAATAACTGGAACAATAAATGTGGGCATAGAGAGGGACTGAACCTTCTTGCCCCTCTTATTATATCTTCCTGTATGTCCCAGTAGAAAGCTAAAACCAAATGTTCCAGACTCCCTTGCAGTTATGGGCCTGGAAGCTGGACCTGTGTGAAGCCATTTTCCTGCTGCCTATGATTATTGCTGGCAAACAGGGTCAAGGCCTATTTCTCTGCAGCAACAATTCATTTGTCAGTCACTTGCTTTGTGGGCAACTAGCTTTCTGGTCCTTGGGTTGCTGCTATGGTGATATTCTCTGGATAAAAGCAGTTTCTGCAGCTGCTCAGGCCACCTTCTGTGTTTGAGTTGGAAGGAGAGGGCTCATGGTGGCAGGGTACCATGTGGTAGCAACTCTCCTGGTAGGCACGTTTAACAGTGTTACTCCAAGGCTCTGCCAGAAGCCCTACACAGTCCCCTGTACCTTTCCAAAGGTTTTAAAAGAGCCGTTCCTTGTGTTCAGTCTCTTTTGAATACCAGGAGTGGTCTCTGGTTTCTGCAGTGGTTCTTAAGTGAAATGGGGTTTGTGAGATTCAGTTCTCACCTTTGGGAGATTCTGCCATTGAAAAAAGAAATATCTTCTGTCTAGGCCTTCTGTTTCCCTGGCAGAGCCAACTCCTTACCCAAAATATTTCCCTTGGGGGCTGGACATGGTGGCGCATGCCTTTAATCCCAGCCTAAGAAGGGAGGCCGAGATTAGGAATTGCTTGAGTACATGGGTTCAAGACCCGCCCAGGACAACATAGTGAGACCTAGTCTCAAAAAATAGCTGGGTGTGGTGGATTGTGCCTGTAATGCCAGCTACCTGGGAGGCTGAGGCTAGGGATCGCTTGAGTCCGTGATACCCCGGGCAGTGTGAGTCTGCGGTTTCCCGGGCAACATAGCGAGGCCTAGTCTTAAAAATTTTTTTTTTTCTCTTAGTACTTCAGGGTAGCTCAAATTTGATCAAAGAATTGTTGGCAGTCTCAATAAACAAGTCCACAAGCTCCTATTTGTCTTCAATGCTTGTTGAAATGTTCATCAGCTTTAGGTAGATCAGCAAATTTAGTTTTCTCTGCCTTTCCCTAAATAAGTTACATTGGCTTGGACCTGACCTTTATTACAATTCTCACAGGCTAGCCATATGTGGAAGTGATACTGATCTGGATTTCCAGGTGACCTGTCAATGAAAATTAGCATTATGGAGTGATACCACGCAAAAGGCACTGAGGGAGATGTCAAACTTCTCTCTAAGCCCTAATAGTCCAGTGGAGGAAAATATATAACAGACCATAATAACTAATGCTGATTGAGTGTTCACCAAGTACTGTGCCAAGTAAATTCTCACACAATGCTATGAAGCATATCTTATTGTTTCTCCCATTTTATAGATGAGGAAACTGAGACCTGGAGGATTAAGACCCTATTCTAGGGTCACATGGACAGTGGTATTGCTGGAATTTGAACCCAGCAGCCTGGGACCCAGAGCTCCTGCACTTAATCACAATCAGGCAGCATATGATGCTCAGAAATAATTAGAACAAGGCAGAGGGATCAGGTCAGGCTTCCCCCTAGAAGAAATCACCCATCTTCTGATCTATTCAGCAAATGTGTACTGGACCTAGACTTCATGCTGGGCCTTGAGAAAAGTGCTGCTGGTGGAAAGATGAATGAAACATGCCCTCCTGCCCTTGGGGACACTCCAGATGGGAGAGGAAGCTGACAGCTAAGAATGTTAATTGCGATCAGGATACTAAGGGGTTTGAAGATTGCACCAAGGAATGGATGACTCAGTGTAGGTAACTTACAGGTAAGAAAGGCTGCTTAGAGTTGGGCTTTGAACAATGAAGATGGTTTGCCTGGCAGAGTCTGGGTGGGGGTGGGGTATATGAGGATCAAGGCAGCTCACATAGAGGAAGCAGCAAGTGCAAAAACAAAGAGGTGGGGAGCAAAAAACAAAGAGGTGGGGAGCAAAATGGCATAGAAGAAGACACCACTGAACTGTGCTGAGGAGTTTGCATTTTGCTCTGGGAAGTGTTTTTCAAAATGAGGGCTGCAGTCTTTTTAAGTATCATGAAATCCACTCTGTCAGTCAAGACCAGTATTTTATTTCCTCCCTTCTCCAGTTTTACTAAAGATATAATTGGCAAACATTCAACATACGTTTAAGGTAGACGGTACACTGATTTCATGTACCTACCACAGTATGTTTAGTTAACATTCATCATCTCATAGTTATACCAAAAAAAAAGAAGAAGAAGAAAGAAAGAAAAATTGCTTTTCTCCTTGTGATGAGAACTCTTGGGATTTACGTCTTAATGATTTTCAAATAGAACACACAGCAGGGTCAACGGCAGTCATCATGCTGTACATTATATCCTAAGCACTTATTTCTTATAACTGGAAGCTGGGACCTTTTGACCATCTTCACCTAGTTTTCCCTCCCTTGTTTCTCTTTCTCGAGTAACTGAATCTCCTTATCTTTGAGTTTTGTTTTAAGGTTCCTCATATAAGTAAGATCATGTGATATTTGTCTTTCTTTGGCTTATTTCAGTGAAATAAGACCTTGAGACCTGTCCACAAATGAGATTCCTTTATTGTCACAAATAAGATTCCCTTATTTTTATGACTAAAAAAGCCCCATTGTATATACGCTATATACCACAACCTCTTGATCCACTGGCCGATTAGTGGCTACTCAGGGTGCTGCCCTGTCTTGGTTACTGTAAATAACTCTGGATGAACATCCAGGTGCAGATATTTCTTTGACATAGTACTTTTGTTTCCTTTGGACATAATCCCGAAGAAGTGGAATTGCTGGATCATGTGGTGGTTCTATTTTTAATTTTTGCGCAACTTCCCCGCTATTTACCATAGTGACTGCACCAGTTTGCAACCTCACTGATAGTGATTCTCTACATCTGTGCCAATATTTATTGTCCCTCATCTTCTCAATGAGAGCCATTTTTGGCAGTTAGGAAGTGACATCTCATTGTGGTTTTGATTTGCATTTCCTTGATATTCGAAATGTTGAGCACATTTTTATGTTATCTGTTAGCTGCTTGTATATCTTCTTTGGAAAAATGTCTAGACCCAGTATTTTTTAAAATGAAAAAGAAATAGGATGGAATAGACAAATAAAATAGAGAGAGATGATACTTCTTGTATTAAGGGTAAGTACCATTATATGAAAATGTTTCAATTCTGAATATCTTGAAAGACACAACATGTTTTCTATCAACATGTTTTCTATCCTCTCCTCCACTTCAATATTCTGATCTCCAAGTTTTGGCTCATGGCTGCCAGACATTTTCCAACCTCTTTTACCAGACTGGCCGAGTAACTAGGTTCTGACTAGTGAAGTATGAGCAAGAAGGCTGTATGCCACTTTGGGGTCATATTCCTAAAAGGACTAGCATGTGCTTCTTTTGCATCTTTCCCTTTCCAAACCACCAGGTGGGATGCAGAGTTAACAGGAACTAAAATAGTCACTTTGGCCTAGAGTTGGAAGTAGTGTAACTGAGGGTATTCAAACTCTAAAAAATCGCATCCCTTTACTGTAAAAGCTAAGTCAAGTTATATGATAGACAAGTTAACTTCTCTTATTTAGGGCACAATTACATTTCTGTTCCCTCAGGCTAGAATAGAAGGCTAACATTCTGGTTCTAGTCTTACATCTGCCACTCTTGTCATCCTCAGTACCTATAAAATAAGGATAAGGACATTCACCTTTCCTACTACACAATTCTTCAAAGAACAAAGTAGGTGAAAGAAAGGGTAAATGCAAAATAAAAATAATAATAATAATAATAATAATAATAATAATAATAATAATGTTTTTGAAAGTTCCATTAAGTCACCAAGGACCCAGCAATCCCTATCACAATGCAAGTAATAACGTAAGTCTTCCTTTGTTCATGGCTTCTGTATTTGTGAATTTGCCTATTGGCTAAGACTTATTTGTGACCCCAAAAGCAGTTCTCACAGTGCTTTCCTGGTCATTAAAGACATGTGGTAAGTGTTGAAGACTTTGTGTCAGCCAGTGTGTACAGATGACCCAATGCTGCCAGCTGAGGTCAGACAAGGTGATCCTCTGTCTTCTTGTCTCAGCTCTTACACAGTAAACAAGTATCCCATTGATGACATATTTAGTACCATATTTTCTGCATTTTTGTGCTTTTTCAGGGAGGGGAAATCACTCTGGTATATAAAACTGCCCCTAAGCACAGTGCTGAGTGTCTACTAGTGTTCCCACATTCAAGAAGGCTGTGGGCCGGACACGATGGCTTGTGCCTGTAAGCTTCAGCCTATGAAGCAGCCAGGGCTAGGGATCGTGGTTTGAGTCCCGCCTGGGGTCCGTAGCAAGACCTAGTTCCAAATAAATAGCTAGGCGTGGTGTTGCACACCTGTAATCCCAGCTACCTGGGAAGCTGAGGTTGGGGATTGCTTGAGTCTGTGGTACCCCGGGCAACAAGAGCCTGCGGTTCCACGGGCAAAAATAGCGAGACCTAGTCTCAAAAAAAAAAAAAAAGAAGGCTGTGATGTACCTTTCCTCAGGAGTTACAGAACTAGTGGCCACAAGTTAATAGAAAATATTTCACATATATTCAATAAGAGTTCTTTTAACAGAAACACATGTAAAATGTTAGTTACCAGAGTCGGGCAAGAAAGTCTAACCCTATATTTCCCTAAGAGCAATGATCCTATATTCATTAATTCACCATTTGCAGTAACTTTCTAGAACATAACAATAAAAAATAGACAGTATTTAGTAACTTTTACATGCTACATTCCACACCTGGTCCATCCTATACTTTCTTTGACATAGTCTTAATGATTCCTTAAAACATCACAGAGAAAAGGTTTTTGTCTACTATGTAAGTCACTGTCAGTGACGTAAGTGTTAAAGTTGATTGGCAGTTACAAACAGCTGATCGGGCCGGGCACGGTGGCTCGTTCCTATAAGCTTCAGCCTATGAAGCGGTCAGGGCTAGGGATTGCAGTTCGAGTTCCGCCTGGAGCCTGTAGCAAGACCTACTTCCAAAAAAATAGCTGGGCATGGTGGTGTGCACCTGTAATCCCAGCAACCTGGGAAGCTGAGGCTGGGGATTGCTTGAGTCTGTGGTTCCACAGGCAAAAATGGGGAGACCTAGTCTTAAAAAACAAAACAAAACAGCTGATCAGCTGGGTATTTTGTGGAAACCACACAAAAACCACAATTTTCCCTGGTAGGTCAATAGTCTTTTCTGATGACTATACTCAGTAGCTGCCAATCTCAGAGATACTTACTGAGGTGACATACACTTGAATTTTTTTCAAAAAATTTCCTGCAACTTTTTTTAATGAAAGGGTTTCCTTCCCCCAAACTAAGGTCTCATATACTTATTACTGAGTCAGTCTACTTGTACAGAACCACACAAAGAAAAATAATTTCCTAAGGAAACATATGCAAATAGTAGTGATGTTTTCAGCATGTTATAACAGATGCTAGCCATCTTGATACAGCTTAAATGCCTGTGCCATCTCATATGCAGTTCTCCAGAAAGACCCAGCTTGGTCCTTCCCCAGTGCTTCCTCTTGGAGTTGAGCCTGACTTTATTACAGTTTTCATTCCAAGTCATTAGGTAGTGTTACACTTCTGCCTTTGTTTCTTGATCCCAAAAGTCTTATGAGAAGAACTGGAGGGAAACAGAACCAACAACACACAATGTGACAGGCTAGAAAAGGAGCAGCTTAAAAGATTTAAAATATGTGGAGAAATTAAAAAAGGAATAAAATGATCATAACACCTTTACCATCCTCCTTGCATGAGAGTGTGATCAAATTCCTGTAGAGTGGAATCCAGGACAAAGGAAGGCCAGGTGGCAGAAAACAAACTTTAGCTTGCAACAGAGAAGATAGGATAGAGGCAGATCCCTGTACTGGGTGGGAAGAAGGTCTAAACAAAAGCTCAAGTTCTCTATGAGTCCACAATCCACTGTTTTGTCTGAGTTCTACAATTGCCACCATTTTGTTTTCACAGCAGTTGTATTAGATTTCAACCACTTGATGAGTTAACTCAGCCTCTGAGGGTGGTTTGGAGAGACCAACCTCTATTTGTAATGCAGTTTCTCTGAGAAGATGGGTTAAACTTCAAACAAATGATACACAAACCTTTGAAACCTGACCCTACGGAAGCTGGAGAATTGTCAGTTCTTTCTACTTATCCTTAAACAACTTGAAGCATCCCAGCTGCCCTCCTGGTGCTGCTGTTCTGGGATTTAGGGACAAAATGTGTTTTCCTTGTTAAATTATGATTTTCTAAACTTCCGTTTCCAAAATGAGTTTGACCAGATAGGAAGGAAGAAGACCTGACACTTGACCCCTCTGAGTCAGATATTCCCAGCTCAGATTCACGGTTTTGTAAGTGCTGAGGATGATAAACGATCCTGCCCCTTTCAGGACCCACCATCATGTCTCCACCTAACATTCCCACCTTCTACTTTCAATAGTTGCTTGTCTGTACGTATATAGACATATAGTCTGTACAATATAGATAGCATACTGGGGGTTCTAATTTCCTTTAGCATTTTATCAAATACCTTCTGGTTTGTTCTCTAGTTGTTCGATATACCTTACTTGTGCCTTTTCAGAAGATTGTAAACTCTGACCTTAATCTGCTACTGAGTCATCTTCTCTGGCCCATGTCTAGCCAAGGGCATTAGCAGTGTGATATATAAGGAAAGACTCTAAATGTAGAGACTGGTAGCTTAGTCAGAATTCTACCCCATTAGTTGTCAGGTGACCGTGGTGGACAATTTTGCTTTTGAGTCTTGGTTTTCTCATTCTGAAGGGAAATGATTGTACCCTTGGAAGATGTCTGTTACGTGTTCAGCACCCAACACCTGGTCATTCTCACAATGACACTTGCTGCCTGACACCATTTAAGGAAGTTCTAGAACAGAAAACCAATCTATAGTGACAGAGAGTAGATGAGTGGTTGCCTGAGACTGGTGGGGAAGAGAAGGGGAGACTGCAAAGGGCAAGGGAACTTGAGGGGGAAAGGTGTGTGGAAATGTTTTGTATCTTGATTGTGGTGGTAGTTACACAGGTGTGCATGTTTGTCAAAACACATTACACTGTCCATATAATAATTTTTAAAATGTTTATTCTTTCCCTTTCACCATCAGTGAAAAACATACTGGGTTAAGGGAACACATGCAGACCAAATATGCACGTTCAGTTCTCTCTAATTTTCTATAACTCATACTACTTATAATTCTCCTCATGGATCAAAGCAATTAAATGAGAATTTACTTGATATCAAACCTCACTTTCTAAGTGATATTTACTATAGCATTTGAGAGATGTGTCATGAGAGGTGTGAAAAGGAAGGAAAGTGTACTTAAAGATACTTTTTTTTTTGGAGATTAGGTCTTGTTTTGTTGCCTGGGGAACCGCAGACTCAGGCGATCCCCAGCCTCAGCCTCCCAGGTATGCATGCCTAGGATTACAGGCATGCGCCACCACACCCAACTATTTTGTGAGACAAGGTCTCGCTATGTTGCCTCGGGGGGAGGGTCTCCAACCTCTGGTGGGTGTCGAACCTGTGGACTCAAGTGATTCCTAGCCTTGACCTCGCATTTTGTAGGCTGTAATTAAAGGTACACAAAAGATACATTTGAAAAAATCACTAATTTAAGGACAAAAGTATTTTTCCAGCAAAATATTAAAAGCTTGTCATGACTGGCCAGGCACGGTGGCCCGCGTCTCATAGCCTCAGGAAGCCGGGGCTAGGAAAGGAATTGCCTAAGTCTGCAGTCTTGAGACTACCCCAGGCAACATAGTGAGACCTAGTCTCAAAAAATAGCTGGGTGTGGTGACCTGCACCTGTAATCCCAGCTACCTGGGAGGCTGAAGCTGGGAATCGCTTGAATCTGTGGGATCGGGACTACCCTGGGCCACATAGCAAGACCTAGTCTCTGAAGAAAAAAAAAAAAAAGCTTGTCATGAAACAGGATGATAATAATGAAGACTTGTATGAATGGAATGGAGCTTCTCACCCTTGTCGACTCAGCATTTCCCACCTCCTCCTCCTTTTAACAGAAACACCCCTTCTTATCATAGCACCTCTTTTTCTCTAGGAGTAAAGGGTACATGTCAGACATAAGGAACTTTCTTGGAGTCTATGCCCACAACACATTCACTTATCTTACACTGAGGATACTTTTGTGATGTGTTTGTGGCTAGCTGCAAGGGAATCTGAAGAACTGAGTCTTTATTCTGAAGGCCCACAGTGATCAACTAAAAACCAGAGATTCTATTAACTAGGAAAAAAGGGACAATGAATATTGGCTGGCAACCATTAATTTCTGCCCAAAGTCCTATCTAGTGATCAGATATTTTATATGTAATGGTACAAAATTGGAGATTAACCAAATTAATAATGTTCATCCATATTATGGTTATATCACAATGATTATGTTTATACATAATCCTTGAAATAGAAACAGCTCAATAAAACATTAAGCAGGGTAAAAACAGATCACAAAAAATATGAACTCTGTTCTATAAAATGTTTATAATATATGTATAGGTATACCTATAGGCACATCTGCCTATAAAGTTCAGATGTGCTCAAAGTACTTCTCTTTGTAATAGCAAGATTGCATCGCATAACTTTAACTCACTTCATAGCATTTGTTTAATCAGAAAAAGCTGTGCCATTTCTATGAAGAGGGAAAAAAAACACCTTAAATTCAATAGCAAATATACGGCATCTGTATTTTTTTTGGAAACTTGTGAGGAGTGCAGAGGTGGCTGGAGCAGGGTAGGATGGAGGTTGAGGACATTCAGGCGTCCTCCTTTAGGCACCCAGGGGTGTTCAGTTACAGAGTTCCTAGAACCTGTTATGGTGGGCCCCGCACTCAGGAGGGTCTGTGCGGGAGTTACTGGAATCATTATGGAGACAGCAGAAACCGGCATGGTCCTGGAGGGAGAGCAGAAGGCTCTGTGCTGTCTTCCTTTTACCTCTCTGGAGAGCACTCTGAATGCAGAGAGGCAGAACCAGCAGATTGATTCACACAGACCTCGTGCCTCTGCCAATGGGAGATTCTGGTAGGAAAGCAAGAGGAAGAGAGAGGGGCCAGGCCACAACTCCTCAGGCCCCCTCCTGAGGTTACCACGGTGCCTGCTTCTCTGGAGTAAAGGGCACAGCTCTTGTCAGGTCAGCTCTCCACACAACTGCAGTCCCAGTCCCAGTCCCTTCTCTACCCCTCTGACCGAGAGAGCTATGTCAATCCCACTCTTGGCCCACAGTTTTGTAAACGTTTTTTTATTTTTTCTACCCTCTCCTCATACTACCTAACCTGAGTGTGATTAGAGCACACGGAAGGCATGGGGGTAAGCGGAAAAGAACATCCAAGTTTAAAGGACTAGGCGAGGGAGACGCAACTGGGTCTAAGTGGCAGCAGCTAAAGGCAAGCCAGGAATTAAGAAACCAGGGGAGGAATTTCCAGGAGGGAGCAGCCAATAGTTTCATAAAGATCTCCATAGGGTCAAATAAGGATGAACTCTCCAACCTATATTGAGAGGTCAGCAAGGAGGAGGAGCCCGAATGAAGAATGAAGAGAATTGGGTGGGTGGATATGGGAGAAGGGATCTGAGTTGGAGATTGGGAAGGAGATATGAGATGAAGAGAGGTGAGAGAAGGGTGTGAGGCAGAGAAAGAATCAGGGCAGAGGTGGGAAAAGGAGGCAGGAAGGCCACAGAGTGAATATGACTCTTTAGGTGGGGTAAGCAGTCCATGTGTGAGTGTATGGACAGCAGCACACACATAGACACACATACAACATACACCCACACACTGTATACTGTACAGACATACCAACACACACACATATCAACACCAACATGCCTTACCACAAATAGCAAATGACACATATTTGCACACATGCAAACATCATCACACTGTATCATCACCTCTCTACCTCATCAGACACACCCACCACATCACGTACACAACAGTCACTGCCAAGTCCTCAGACTTCAGTGGGAGTCTGTGCAGTGCCAGAACTTGACTGTGCACTTACTGTTCACTGGCATCACATTGAATCCTGGACAGGGCAGATGAGAAAAGCTTGGTTGCTGCTGTTCATGGCATGGTGGCTAGAACTGAATGAATACCTCTGGCATCACTGCTCGATCAGTGACCTCACCTGGGGTATTGAGCAAGCCTACACCTGTAGTGCACTGATCTCCTAAGTGATCTCCTTAGGGGGCCCCTGAAGACTGACTCTACCGGCTACAACCCAAATATTACTGAGACTATGGAATATTCTAGAGTGAAGAGAAACTACAGCTGCATATATGATGTGCATGACTCTTTCTAGCATAAGGTTGAGTGAAAAAAGCAAGTTCCTGGTTACTCTACCCATGCATGATAATCTTTTCATAAGATTCATAAACATCTCAAACTAAACACTATAAAACCTAGGAATACATGCCTATAAAATTAAAAATTTTTTAAATAAAAGTGAGCCGGGCACAGTGACTCGTGTCTGTAAGCTTCAGCCTATGAAGCGGCAGGGGCTAGGGATCACAGTTCAAGTCCCACCTGGGGCCCATAGAGAGACCTAGTTCCAAAAAAATAGCTGGGCGTGGTGGCACGAGCCTGTAATCCCAGCTACCTGGGAAGCTGAGGCTGGGGATTGCTTGAGACTGTGGTACCCCGGGCAACGAGAGCCTGGGGTTCGAAGGGCAAAAATAGTGAGACCTAGTCTCAAAAAAAAAAAGTGAAAGAATGTAGGCAAAATTCAAGACAGGGGTTTAGATGGGGAGAATAAGGGATAAACAAAGGAAGGATCATATAGGCAGATGAGTATCATTTTTAAAATCTGCTTCTTGAACTGGGAGGTAAATACACCACTCAGTATAATAAAATATATATAATGTAGTTATAGATAATAAATATAATATGTATGAATAGTATCAGGCTGTTCTTGGATCTATAATGAGACTATATCAAGAATTAAGGATTATGATTAATCCAATTCTGTATATTGGATACTCTGTTACAATAAATAAAAATAAAGTCTGTCCTCTCAATTTGACCCTAGTTCTTATTTTTGCACTTCCTCCCACAGCCAGTACAGAGGGGTCACTGCAACATTGCTCTTGGCAATAGGGGTTACTAGCGCAACACTGGCAGGAAATGAACTGGGGGATGAGGCCATATCTGCTTTAACACTATTTTTGATAGGTCCTCTGTGGTGAGGGTTTCCAAGAACCACGGAGCAGTTGAAGGAGCTGAGCAACATTTTACGAGAAATGTGCCTCCGCCCCCTACAACCCACATTCTCCTCCCTTTACCGCCTTCGACTCTTCCTTCCACTCAGGTCCAAGTGAAGGATAGCTCACAAGGACCAATAATGACTATTTCCATAGAACAGAACAACTTACAGCCTCTAACTCCTGGTTGAGAATTGCTGTGATCCTGGATATAGAAAGAAGCTTGGGCTGACTGACCTACCAAACTTACATTAAGTGACAATGAGGCAAAGCAGTAATGAGCATAGATGTACCTGAGTCCAAACTCTGACCTGGCCACTTCTCAGGTATAGGACCTTTGACAGTTAATAAGCACTTACTACCTCAGTTCTCCCCATTTGTAAAATGGAGCAAAAAACATCTACCTCATGGAGCATTGTTAAGATTAAATAAATCAATAAATGCAAACACATGAATGATTGTTAGCTAAGTGTCATGAACAATGCAGATGAATCAATGATACTGTGGTCTTAGTGGAGGAGGTGATAAACTTCTGTAAAAGGCCAGAGAGGACCTGGCCTTTGATCTGGCTGGCCAGTAAGTAGGTTTTTGTCACAACTGCTCCACAATGCCATTGTAGAAAGAATGGAGTCAGATGGTTCAAAAAAGGATGAGCCTTATTATTGGGTGTTGACAATTTTGTTTCATAGTCATTTTACACATTACATAATATTCTTCATTTGCTCTGTTATCACACATTTAACAATGTAAAACCCAATCTTACCTTGTAAGCCCTTCAAAACCATGTGTTGTTACTAGTCCTAGTCAATAGGCTGCAGTTGGCAGTTTTCTGGCTTAAAAGGGGGAGAGAACACTAACCCCTGTGTATTTTTTTGCTCTATATGTCTTGTTCAGTGCTTCACTTAACAAGTGAACAAAGTGAGCTCATCCTTCAAAGTCTGGATGAAATACCACCTCCTCTTTGAAGTCTTCCCAGATTACTTAGTCAAGAACAATAATAACTCCATCTGCCACCTCCCATGTGATCACAAATAAGATTTTATTACTTTTATAAATGATCATGCGACATTTAAGACAAACCAAAGACTATAGAGAATAACGCAAAGAACTTGGTCTTCACAGTCTGTCTTACTAAATAAAGGACCGCTCAAACAGTTGAAGACCCCTGTGCAGATCCCCTTCCCCAAATCACAACACCCCTTTCCCTGGGACTGTATGGCCCTGTACTTAGCACTTGAATTACATATGCATGCATCCTTAAGCAGGAGCTAGTATCCTATGGAATTTAGTTTGGATTTTAAGTGAGTTAATTCCATCTTCCTAATTCCAATCTAGAGTTAATTCCTAATTCCAATCCAGAGATTGGTCTATTTAGAGGCTAATATATTGATCTAAATCTAATCTAAATTTAGAGATTAGTTTTGCAAAGGTGAATAACGTGTCCAAGTCAGCTAGGTAAGCCGAGGTTGTAGAAGGGAAGCCGAGAGACCCATTCCCAGGTCTCATAACTGCTCAAGTTTCCCTTCTACGGTCCTATGGCCACACAGGCTTATTCGTTGACTCCCTCCCCATATTAGATTTTAAACTGCAAGAAGAGACTAGACATGCTTTCACCCTTCCCACACACCTTCCCTAACATCTTGCACCTGATAAGAATACAGTTTGTACTGCTCTTCAGAGACACTGTCTCCTGTCACCCCTGGTCAATGATAGGGAAAATTCCAGAAACTCACTTTGAGGGAAAGAAGGATGGCCTGTTAGATTTCTTTAGAAGTTTGGAGCTGGGCACTGTGGCTCATGCCTGTAAGCTTCAGCCTATGAAGCAGCCGGGACTAGGGATCGCGGTTCAAGTTCCACCTGGGGCCCACGAGACTGGCGCGTGCCTGTAATCCCAGCTACCTGGGAAGCTGAGGCTGGGGATTGCTTGAGTCCGTGGTACCCCAAGCAACGAGAGCCTGCGGTTCCACGGGCAAAAATAGCGAGACGGCCGGGCACGGTGACTCGTGCTTGTAAGCTTCGGCCTATGAAGCGCCTGGGGCTAGGGATCACGGTTCGAGTACCGCCTGGGGCCCATAGCGAGACCTAGTTCCAAAAAAAAATAGCTGGGCATGGTGGCGCATGCCTGTAATCCCAGCTACCTGGGAGGCTGAGGCTGGGGATGGCTTGAGTCTGTGGTACCCCGGGCAACGAGAGCCTGTGGTTTCACGGGCAAAAATAGCAAGAACTAGTCTCAAAAAAAAAAAAATAGCGAGACCTAGTCTCGAAAAAAAATAAATAAAAGTTTGGAGCAACTTTTTGTTTGTTTGTTTGTTTTGGTTTTTGGGAGCAAGTTTTAATTGTTCAAGTGTGTTAACTTTACTGGAAAGGTGGAGGCATGCAGCCTCCCAGGCTCAAGAGGTTGGGACTTTGTGTTTTGCAGGGAAAGGAGGGAGTAAAAGGGAACTCAGAAAATCAACCCCCAGAACCAACAATCTCCCTTCCTCTCCTGCAGCCACATCTGGCTGAATTAGGGTTTGGTGTCTAGTGTAGGGTTAAGAGCAGACGACTAACAAGTATTATGGGCTAGGTCCTCATGCAAGCTGAGGAGAGCTTCTGGGCCAGTGTCCAAAGGGTGTGTGCAAGACACCGGGTGGGAGAAGATAACCCACAAGGAAGGATGTTAGAATGTGTTGATACTTGTGAAGAAAAAAGTAACCAACATTTACTAATACTTAATGCAAACTGACAGAATGCACTCCCAAGTATTCAGGTCACTTACACCAATTGGATTTGTGGATTCCACCACCCACTTTATTTTTGTTTTGAGATTAGGTCTCCCTATTTTTGCCCGTGGAACCACAGGCTCACGTTGCCCGGGGTACCACGGACTCAAGCAATCCCCAGACTCAGCTTCCCAGGTAGCTAAGACTACAGGCACGCACCACCACCACGCCCAGCTGTTTTTTGGGACTAGGTCTCACTGTGTTGCCCCTGGCGGGACTTGAACCACATCCCAGACTCTACCGCGACTCTATAAGCTGTCACTTACAAGCATGCGTCACCATGCCCGGCCCACTACTCATTTTATACTAAACACTCAGAATGGACAAAGGGCTTAAACAGACTCCCGCAAAGAAACCAGACTAAAATGTTAACTATACCAACCCAAGCTCTACGTCTAACATTTCAGCAACTATACCATTCTAAGCCGCTTTTTTTTTTTTTTTTTTTTTTTTTTTTTTTTTTTTTTTTTTTTTTTTTTTTTTTTTTTTTTTTTTTTTTTTTTTTTTTTTTTTTTTTTTTTTTTTTTTTTTTTTTTTTTTTGAGATTAGGTCTATTTTTGCCCATGAAACCGCAGGCTCACATTGCCAGGGGTACCACGGACTCAAGCAATTCCCAGCCTCAGCTTCACAGGTAGCTGGGGTTAAAGGCGCATGCCACCACTCCCAGCTATTCATTGGGACTAGATCTTGCTGTGTTTCCCCGAGCGGTACTCTAACCATGATCCCTAGCCCCAGCCGCTTCATAGACTGAAGCTGACAGGCAAGAGCAACCATGCCCGGCTTCATTCTAAAGCCGCTTATTCAGGCTTGGTGGAGGGAAAAATTCTGTCAAAAAAACTCAAAAAGAATTTCCACCTATCAGATACTGCTAACAACTAAACTCCACACCAAGGGTAAAAAAACTGAACCAAAAACTCAGGAGTAATACAAACATATTAACTTTGTTGTAAACTTGCACTTCTTACGGGTACTCAAAATGCTCTACTAGGGAGACAGATGGAAAATACAGCTTCTTAGTTCAGCAATTAGTGCCAAATCTGTTTATCATTAGGTCAGCCTGTCCAACACTCTTCCGCAATGGTGGCAATCTCCAACTCTACTGTCACTAATACCTGAAACCAGTGCAATTGGGAGATAGACACAGGTACCTCAGCTGCCCAGTTCTAGAATTTGCACTGGGCCCCTCAGGCCATATCTCCACAAGATTGACCCTCTCCATCTTTTTGGCTATATATAATTTTCAGAATCTCTTGAAGGAAGACAGATTTGGGGTAAAAGTTTTTCCTAACAGAACTTTGGCACTTGCCAAGTGTTCAATTAATACACACCTAGAAGCCACAAGTTAAGACAAAAGGTTTTTATTCAAAAAACGCCAAGTATAAAAAAAAAAAAAAATAAGATCTCTTTTATTCCCCTGTACAGTATTTCACTCAGATAAAACCAGCAGGCTACATGCTGCTCAAAACACAGCCCCAGAGAGGATCCGGAAGGCACACCATCCAGAACTGCTTTTCATATAACTATCCTATATATACAAGCCAGCAATGCCCCGCCCCCACCCCCCTCGGGACCCACACCCACTTGGTGAAGCAGGCAGGGGGCCCGTGGCAGTCAGGGAGCTGTGGCAGCTGTCCTGCCTGAGTCCCATCACCCTACAGAGCAAGCAGTCGCAGCCCTCCCCAAAAAGGTCCCCAAGTAAGAAGAGGAAAGAAAACTATGGCAGCAGCCGTGGAAGCTTGGAGCAGGAAGGGAACCAAATAAATAAATAAATAAATACATATCCTTGACCTCCAGGTTAGAATGCGCACCTTTTCCAGGAAAAAAAAAAAAAAGGCAAAATAACTTAAAGGCAAAATTAAAAAAAATTAGAACAACAATCCTTTTGTATACTACCATGCCAACTGTACACACATTTACAGTTTTTCTGTTAATTTGCATTGTTTGTGCATTTTTTGTGTGTGAGGTCTTGGCTTTGAAACAGTTATGTAAAAACCAAAAAAGGAAGACCAGTTCACTCGGAGTTTTTCTAAAGGAGGCAGAAAAAAGGGCAGGTGGCTCAGCATTTGGCCCTGTAGCCTCTTCCATGGCACCTTTCATATGTAGGGATGTAGGGGGCAGAGGATGGGGGAGAAGGAAAATGGGGAACCAAACCCAGGCAGATTTTTGGAGAAGCAGCAGGTAAAAGAGGCAAGTTCAAGTATTTCTCCCAGCACAGCCGGAGTCCCCACGAAGGCACTCAGAAGAGTCGGAAGAGGTGACAGGGACTTAAAATGGTGATAGTCCTACCCCACCCCAACCCGTTTTCCCCCTACCCGACCCATCTCGGCATTCAGCAGAACTTGTGACGAAGGGAAGTTTCATGGCAGGGTTCTGACCCACTCCCACCCACCCCCCACCCCAGGTATTTTCGCCAATTCCAGCAATGCTGGACACCTATGAGAAAGAGAGCATCTACGGGAGGAGTTGGAAGGACGCCTGGAGCAGAGTCTCTTCCCCCACTATCTGGAGGCAGCCTCCAGGGGCCTGGGGTCTGGAATGAGTTGTAAAGTTCCTGTATCAAGCACTGTCCTGTTTGGCGAGAAGTGTCACTGTTACTCGGGAAGCTGGAAACAGAAGCTTCCCTTCCCCAGAGCTCTGAGGGAAGGGAGGATCTGTGGGAAAAGCTGCTATTTGCTAGGCCCCGGAGAGAGGCTGTGGAGGTGGATTTCAGCAGTTTCCTGGGGCAGGAGGACATCCTGCATCCACGGATGGCTCTGGATTTCTTCGAAGGACGGCCTATCTGCGGGTCTCAGGGCCAAGCACCATCTAATGAGATCCTGGCACTCTGCAGAGAGCAAGACAGACACAGGTAATGAATGACTCAACTTGTTTTTGCAATGCAAAGGCCTTCCCAATTTGCCTACCAGGGGCCCAAAAGTCTGGGGTCCAGAGACCACAGCACTTTCAGGAACTCATTCTTCAATGGGAAGGTGTTAACTAACATCTGGAGGCAGACTGCTTTCAGCTAAAAAATAGCACCCTCTTAAATCTGCGGTTTTTAAACTTCAATAGCTGGGGCCTTTCCCACGACACCCACTCACCAGAAATAGGAAGGATGATGACAAGGGGTTTTGATGAGACATCACTGAGCGTGATGAGGTGATTCAATTCACCTACCAACTTACAAATATGAACACCACCCACAATGAGGTCACTGAAGCAGATATTCAGAGCCTGCCTTAAGGGAGAAACAAGGCTAAAAGACCCATCTACCTTTCACTTCCTAGCAAACAGCTAAGAGCTGAGAGAGCAGGACTCTGCTGGCACTTACACCTTTCAGTGAAACTCAACAGTCTTATTCTTAAGATGCAAACCATTATTCCCAGAGGTCAGTCCAAATGTGAATGTATCACTGACCTAGGACTTCTTCCAATTCAAGGGTTTGGCCTCTGCTGGAAAGTGAAGCTCTCCAGAACTCAAACTGTCTCCTAAGGACCGACCAAGAGCTGTCTCTCCCCCCCCCACCACCACAAGAGGCTTTCCAAAAGTTACCTGAAGAGACCCTCTGCCTGAAGAAAACTTGGCCCCTGACGATCTCCTCGTCGTGCTCAAAAGGAATATCTCCACAAACCATGTCATACAGCAGGATCCCCAGAGACCAGACGGCTGCCGACCTGCCATGGTAGCGATGGTAGCGGATCCACTCTGGAGGACTATACACTCGGGTCCCTGTGAGCCAGGGGAATAGAAAAGGAGAAAACACACTTTTAGCAAACAGAAGCACATGCTGAGTAACTTTTAAGATATCACCACCTGCCTCTCAGGAGTTGAGTGAACTCTTTTACCCCTGGGCTAAGGGCGGGGACCAGGGATGATGGCAACTCTCCAACCCTAAGCATTACCCACCTCTCTAAATCAACCCAGACCACAAAATGAAATTCTTCACAAACTGCTCCAGGAAACAAACTGCGCTGCCCACAGACCCAAAGCCTGAGGCCTGTATGTGGTAGGACCACCCATGGGAGAAGGGATGAATGTCTCCACAATCAAGGGAGGCATCTAGCCCACAGAAGGTACTTAATTTGCATTTTATGTTGCTCAGGAGAGTTCGAGTGAGATTGTCATCTCAGTTGAGCCAGGTGAGGGTATTTGCACAATATTCTAATCCTGGGTGCCCTTTGGGAGCTTTCCTCCCCACCCTTTGAGGGCAGGGGCAGACACCCACACACACCCTTTCCTCCCCAACCAGGCAAGGCTGGCAAGGTAGACAGGAGCTGCAGGGCTGGTTTCAGACCACGTGATTCCTGTTTACAAACTTTGGGTTGTAAAAAAAAAAAAAAAAAGTGGGGGCCATTCCCGGTGGTGCTCACCAGGGGGCAGCAAAGACTCGAAGGAAAAAATCGGAGT
>PVHY01014541.1:0-38210 GCA_004024945.1 Uropsilus gracilis | reverse complement strand
TGGAACCTCAGACTCCTGTTGCCCGGGGTACCACAGACTCAAGCAATCCCCAGCCTCAGCTTCCCAGGTAGCTGGGATTACAGGATGTGCCATCAGGTCAAGCTGTTTTTTGTGGGACTAGGTCTAGCTATGTGCCCCTGGCGGGACTCAAACCACGATCCCTGGCCCCAGCCATGGATTCCTAGGTTGCAACCTACAGGCGTGCACCACCGTGCCCGGCTTCCTTCCTTCCTGGCTTTTTATGATGAATTGTTTAGAGTTTTCCAAATTTGTTGTCTATAATTTATTGATAAAGCTGTGAGAAATGAAACATATATAATCACACATAACTTACAAATGCATGTCCATTATTTATTTTCAACCCACCAAAGATTGCAAAAAGATTTACCACATTGGTATTATTTGAGTGTTATCATTCATGAAGTGCAATTTGCGGACTTTTTTCAAATTTTGTTAATGTTAAATATTTTTAGCTTTTTTTGTAGAAAAGTTGCTCTCACTTAGGATATCTTTTAACTAAAGCTTTAATTTTTTTTTTCTGAAAAGAGTGTGTCCCAGAAAGTAGATGTGCATCTTTTTGTATGATTGCTATACCACTACAGGTCATATAAAAAAAATCAGACTTTGAATTAAAAGACTGTACCTAACAGTGATGTCATGAAGCGAATTGATGGGGCTAGAGAAGATACAGTGCTGCCTTTGTTTTTCGCTTCAGCAGTCCAAATTTGATTTTCGAATAATGTGCTTTAGAGGACAGTAGTGCCTTTCACTAAAGGGCTGTGCAGAAAGTTCCATCCAGGCAATGTGCTGTTTCCAGTCAAGTCTATGGAAGGTTTACATACTGAGAGCAGCTGTAAAGATGTTGGCATGGGAGCAACTCAAAAGCCAGTTCAAGTACAAACTTAAACTTGTGTCTAAAAGAATGCCTATGAACTATAGGTGTTTGATTCTCACTCAGCTCTCTTGTGAGCAAATGTTTAATAAACAAATCATAAGATAGGCTAACTTGAATCTTTTGCTTCTCTAAGATTCTTATGTGCAAAATGCTTTGTGTTTTAATTGATCATGACGAAGTTTCACCCTCATTTTGTGAACTCTAAATTGTTTTACATGTAGTCACCTAGAGCATTCTTTTTATCTGTTCACCCAGAAAGGTGGACGTGTTCCATCAGGTCAGTGTGATACCTCCATTTCTTATTGATTAGGATGGTTGAAACACCAGTAGTGACCAAGGAACTTTGTTTGATTACTTGCCTTTGAATTATGACTTAGTTTTATAGCAAGTTGTAAAATAATATTCATAAAAAGATTGTGTCTGATGCTGGGTATGGTAGTGCGTGCCTATAATTCCAGTTACCTGGGAGGCTGAGGTTCGAGACAAACCTGGACAATATAGCTAGACCTCATCTCTGGGGGGAAAAAAAAGGTGGTTGTATTAGAAAAAAACACTTTTGATAATTTAAAAATCTGTTCCAACAAATCAACAAATCTTTCCAACAAACCAAGAAAAATGTTAAATTGTATCAAAATTTCAGTTATCTTTCTTTTTCTGACCCATTGAGGCCAGCAGTCCTTGCAACTCAGAACAGTGCCCATAGGCCAGCTGGGCTTTCAGAAAACTCCCTGATGTCTTGCTCATCCTAAAATCTGAGAATCAGCTGATTATGTTGCTTGGGAAGGAAAACCATTTTGATTTATTTAAAAAGGTATTTAATTCAAATTATCTTAGTAAATAACTTTCAGAAAGATAGGTAATCCAATTTTCTCCTTTTTTTCAGTATTAAAGAATTCAAAAACATATAGTTTCTCATCTTGTTTAGGGTTGAGATTTGAAGTCAAAATGGCATTTAACTTTCCCATCATACCTCTTCCCCTTGGAAAATTTTGTTTTTCTCCAAAACTTTGTATTTATGCTGGAATCCCAAGTTGCCATTGTCTGAGATTTTCCTTTCATTTTTTTTTTTCTGTGACATAGGCCTCTCTATGTAATTGTAGGAATCACTGGACACAGCTGGCCCATTCATTAGTGTTATTTTGATGATAAGTGGGACAGCCAACCTATGTATCATAGCTTGTACTAAACCTGAATAGCAGTATGCCCATTATAATTACAAAACTGCTTCCTTGGACAAATAGACATAACACTTCCCTACTTGATGGTCTCAGTGGGATCATGAACAGAACCTGAATATTATAATAATATTTCTCTGTCAAACAACACTGTGAAGTTAAGTGGTAATCAAAAGTAGAGAAATAATTTTGCAGGAATATTGGACAGGCATGTGCTGTCCTAGTAGTCCTAGTGCTGTCCTATCTGCTTCCTTCACGCTTTGCCCCACTGCAGCCCTCTTGGACACTGACAGACTTCTGTTCTTAATCTGTGTCTTTCAGTGGAAGCGTTGGCACCATTTGCTGTGTAGACCACCTGCCCCACCCACTTTTGGTGGTTTGGCCTTCTCTCTGGCTTGCCTGCAGGTGTGACCTTATCCCTCCACTTACAACAAGTCACTCTTCCATTTTTCTAGAGTTTAAAAATATAATTGGCTGAAAGAAGACAGCAAGCAAGTCGATTTTTATACTCTCCTGGAAACTTATAATTATAAAGTTTGGTGAACTTCATGAACTTTTTTAAGGGTGTTTTTGCTGCGGACCTGTGATTGATGTGGAGGATTTCTGGGTATTGGGGGAACTGTTTAAATGTAGAGAAGTTGAGTGAGTTGCCTGGATGAACACAACCTGCCAGAAGCTTTACCAGGTTAGCATCCCCAGCCCAGTGCAGTTTGAAATTAGACAAACATTTTGGCAATGGTGTCACAAAATGCCAGCCTTGCTTAATAGGTGTGTTAACTTTTTAAAAGTAATAACCAATTTTTTCTTTTTTTTTTGTAATGTAAGCTGGTAAGCATCAAGAATACACCAAAGCTGCTATATTAAGTAGAGAGGAGGTGATTTTTTTCCTGATGTAACCACACTCTAAATCTTCACAATCTGTCACAGCTTGCTCTATAATTCTAAGCCAGCAATATTCAAAATAGCACAATAAGTACTGTTAGCAAGATGTGGAAATTTTCTTGACCAGTCGGAATATATCCCAGAAGTCAGGATGTTTGCTCACCATTAGCTCTACTTGCATTCAGCCTGTGTTGACTAACTTATGGCTCCAAAGTGCACAAATGAACACAAACAGACTGATACTCATAAACCCTCCAAGAGATGCTGACCTCGGAATCTCATGAACTAACGGACACTCTTTTTGAGGGAGACGGGAGTTGTCTTCACAACTCTGCTGGAAAGTTCTTCCTACGAAAGGGAACAAGCTTAGTTCTCCAGAGTGTGGGGACTTGAATCTGTCACGGATTTAGGGTTTTGTAACAAGGAAGATGAGGAAACAGAGTTTAGTGTTGAGCATCTGTCTCAGAGTCACCTGGTCAATGGATGGAAGAGCCAAGCTGAATTCACTGTGTATCCACTTACATGAGGCCAGGTAGTGATAGAAACATCATCTCAGAGGAAAGCAAGTTCATCTTCTCTCATCCAGCCCAGAGTTACCACTTACTAAATGGTAGCTGTTATTACAGTTGTTATTTTTATTTCCTGCCTCTTTACAGATTGTGAAAACACAATTGTAAATTTTTGGGGTTTATATAGCATGTATTCAGATTAAAAAATGCATTGAAAGGTGTAATTTCAGATCTAGAAAGGATCTTGACAGAACTTCCAGTTCAGCTTCACAAGCATGTTTTCCTTCCCAAAATGTTGGGGTTGGTATAGTAACAGCACCTGAAGGGGGAGATGCCATATCTCTAAAACACAGATAACATTGTAAACCAGTGTCACTTCAATAAAAATAAGTAATAACATGAAATAGGGATAATAGCTCATAATTTAAAAAGAATTGTTTTTTAATTATTTAAATCTTGTGATTTATCCAGCAAGAATTTGAATAGAAGGAGTCTTCTAAAAGTTCAATTCCAGAGTTTGCTGGAAAAAAAAAGATAATCTATTTTTCTTAATCCTTCCCTCTCTCATATACTCCTCTAATGTATTACACTTGAGATTTATGTGCAAAGTTAGCATTATATAAATATTTTGAAAAGTAATTAATTCTAGTGATGGATTAATTTCAGGCAACTAGACAGCATATTTAAACAAGCTATTTATGTATAGATGGAAAGTTTTACTGAAAAACATGTTCCTTTATTTTTAAATCTGTCTTGAGTATATTTTTTATCAACCCTTTCTTATTAGTGAGATGTTTTATAAAAAGTATTCCATAAAGGATCTCAGCATCCATAATTTTCTTTGCTCCAAACCATGACTATTTAAACTGTTTCCATTTATGTGTACAAACCTGTTTTTTTTTAAACCCTCAAATTAAAGGCTAATTTGGAAAATTTCAGCTAAGATGCACACTTACCTCGCTAGTACCATCTTCTTCCCAGTTGCTTCTCCTAACTTATTGGAAGGACAAGTTTGCAAAACCAAAATTTGTTCTAGCTTTTTACTTCAAATTCTTCACGTGTACCATAGAACATGGAATGAACTGATAACCTTCGCTGATTTTTAAAATTGATTTTACCCCTACATTCCATACCAGCCTCCCTGTAAAATCTAAAAGAAATCTGAATACAAATGGAAGGGCCCAAAGAATGGAATGAATGAATGAATGAATGAATGAATGAACTTAAATATGGCTAACACATGGCTGTTGTTAAATAACAATCACAATTATCTTACTGAAAACTACTCTTTGAACATTGTACTACATGTCAATTCAACCTTGTGCTTGTATCTCATTAGCTGCATTTATGTACTCAAGAAGTTAGTAATGTGCTTGTTAGCCAATAATGACATCATTGCCTGCATGGATATTAGAACTATAATTAGCTTTTATTAGGCCAGGACATTCTCCACTTGTGTTGGTAATGTTTAGCAATATTTTTCTGATTAATGCCAATGTAAGCCAGTAATGCTGTGCAACACTGCCTAGACAATCCATATGGAAAGATTTTTCTGTGTCAGTCTCACATGAAGTGAACTTTAAGTGTTTGTGTTTTGTACTCACCTCTGCTGTTTTTTAGGGACAGGAAAGTATGTACAATCAAAGTAAGATGGATCTTCCATGAATGTGTGCTTGGTCACTTTGCCATTTCTATGTCTTACCCATCAACAATTAGGCTATTCTGTGGCAAATGCTAGTAGAATTAATCTTCCTTGCCACTGGGACTGCTTTTCTCTTTCCACAAACAAGTTGTCAGGGGAGCCTGCTGTCTTTTGTCTTTGTTCTTGTCCCCTGTCAAGCCCTTTGGGTTGAAGTGCAATGATGGCTATAAGGGCCTTTATTTACTATTTACTTTGTGTTGTCTATGTATTTGAGACTTGGGTTTTTTTTTTTTTTTAATCTGTGCCAGACACAGATTTGGTTATTTCACTTTCCTGTAATTAAAACCTTTTTCTGTTTTCATCACTGCTCTTAACTTTTTGCATTTTCTTTAATATAACTTTCAAAATTTTGCAAAATCTAATCTCTACCTAATTTGCCATTTTATTCCTTATTTTTCCCCACTTTGGACACTACACTTTAGCTGATCTAAACTCCCCAATTACGTGAAGAATGTGTGCTCTTTCTCAACTGCAAATTTTTGCAGCTGCTAATCTTACTGCTCTTTCCTTTTACTCTTCTGCCTTCCTCTGTACTCTCAGTCTTTCTGTGCTACATATTTAAGTCTCAGTATCTTTCCTTTCTGTTACCTAGATTATTACACCCACTACCCCGAAGGAACTTTAACTCTATGTTATCATTGTGTACTCACTTATCTGCTGTGTGTTATATATACAGGTCATAATGTCAGAGCTTATATCCGATCCATGACTATTCTGGACACCAGTCTCAGTGGCAGGCACATAGATGCTTAGCGAGTATTCATTGATATAATTCATTGATGTGGGTGATGGTAAGAGATAAGTTACAGTGTGAATGGAAGAGTCTAGCAAGGTGGTTGTTGGAGACTTGAAGACTAGTCAATTAAATCACAGCAAAAGTTATCAACTCCTAAAAGATAAATGTATAATATCAGGAATGAATGTGCCCAGGGGAGGGGTAGGAAAATATGTGTAAATAAAGAAAATGCAAGATAACTGTGAATGTGGAGTGCTGAATGCTTAACTCATAGAGAACATGCTCTTATACTTGCACGTATATTTTCATCATTGTTTCTAGTAGTGATGTAGAGGATGAGTTGGAGTTGACAAGGCTGTTGACAAGGACACTCGTTACAGAGCTTTTTGTTCAAGGGAGAAAAGATGAGAATCTTGAGCTAAGTACCTTGATCCTTGACAAACTGTGATGTGGGAGAAGGAAAGGAAAGGGGATGGATATTCAGTGTCTAGCTGGATAATTCTCACAGTAATAATTAAAGTGAATGAGAACAAATTATTTCAGGCATTGTGTCTGAATCCCAATAGATTCTAAGTAGACTGTTGATGTTGAGTAGAAATTTGCAAGTGGGGGTAGACCTGTATGCCATCAGCATCTGGACACAATGAAGGCTGAGTTGCATACGATTTCCAAAGAGATATGTGCTCTCAAGAGCATAGAGAGACAAGAGGAGAGCCCTATTGATGTGAGAGGCACATTGTTTCAAGGAAGAGAAACTTGCTAAAGTCTGATCAAGTGAAGAAGTGGGTCAGCAGGTATAAGAGTTCTTGCAGAGAATGGAAGGATAAGCCACAAAGGACACCTTCAATTGCCAACTATATACAGAATGTCTAGAATTAAAATCTGTTTCTCAGAGGTCCAGTTTCCTCTCAGCTCTCTGTTTTCTACATTCCCCTTCTTTCTCTCTGCTCATCATTGTTCTTTGTTTGCAATTAGCTAAGGTAATGACCACCTTTGAGTTTATGTTACTTCTCATTCTATTGTTCATTATTCTCTGAATAAGTTACCAGTGTCTCAAACTCATGTTCTCAGAAACAGAACTGAGTAGCCATGTTCCTGATTTGTTTCCCTTCAGGTCAGACATTCCTTTCTGGGGTTGTAAGATGAATGTGACTACAAGAGAGTTGCTAAGGTCATAGCCTCTTGGGAGGTATGTGGATGGACATTGCAAATAGCTTTTCTAGTGTGTTGTTATCGAAAATAGCTCCTATATTTCTAAAACACAAGCAGCATTGGAAATCAAGGTTGCCTCAATAAAATTAATACAAAATAAAATAAATTAGCACATCTCATATTTGAAAAATCAGAAGATCTTGTTAAAGTGTAGATTTGGGTTAGTAGTTCTGGGTGCTTTATTTGTGTAACAAGCATCATGGTGATCCTGATGCTCTAAGTCCAAGGATCATACTTGGAATAGATTGAAAAGGCTAGTAATTGGGTGGAGGAGGGTGCTCAGAGATGTGAGCAAGTACTGTGGGATGAGAGCAAGGAGAAAACAGTAAGTAAGGAATGGAGACACACCGGAATCAGCAGTATTTACAAGTATCAAGTGTGATAAGGGATGAATGAAATGCATCTTTTTCATACAAATAATCTGTACCATTTTGCCATTTTTCAGAAGGCTACGCATGAGGGAGCAGCAAGGTCTGGGAGTAGAGCAACTACAGAGACTAATACAAGGATTCACAGGAATATGGAAGGGGTTGAGATATTTGAATGAATTCATCAGGGGGTAGCTTACATGGTAGACCAATCAGTTTAGGTTGTTTCAAATTATGCATCACCTTTAGGGTTTTTTTTAGCAGCTCGGAAAATTCTGAAGCAGTCTCTTAACCACTGCTTAAGAGAAGACAGTTTCCCATGAAAATGTCTGTAGGTGTGTGTATGCATGTATATTGTGTGTCTAATCCTTTTGCAAGGAGTACATACACTCAGTAATATACTACTGTAAAAGGATTTGCAACAGTTC
Source organism: Uropsilus gracilis (assembly GCA_004024945.1). Classification (NCBI taxonomy): domain Eukaryota; kingdom Metazoa; phylum Chordata; class Mammalia; order Eulipotyphla; family Talpidae; genus Uropsilus; species Uropsilus gracilis. The sequence goes on along the minus strand of PVHY01014541.1, from coordinate 30,303 downwards.
ACTTGTTAGACTCTTCAGCAAGTATTAGCTTTGTAGTTAAGTATAGAATGTTCTCATGCCAAGGTGATTATGGAAAGATGGGATGTGGCATTTAAACATGAACAGTATTATAGAAGACAGAAATATGTTTGAGGGTGTGGTGCATGTAAGTGTCTTTAGAGACTCAGAAAATCATCCAGCTTAACGGGTGCCTCATCAAGTAGCCAGTTCAACTTCGTGTTAGTTTTCTGGCTATGCCAACATAATTGAACTGATTCAAGTCAAGTGGTACCTTTTTGAACTCATGCTTAAGTCATTGCGGTAACTTCATATTCATGGTGCTTCCAAAGAACATTTTGAGGTTGAAACAACGCAGAGGGGAATCAAACAATTTTCTGGTTAACTCTGAGGAAAGTATGTTTTAGGAAGAGTTTGGGAGCAAACTGATCTTCTGGCTTGACTGCTGAAATTTCTAGCAGGAGATTGGAGTGACCAGTGGAACCCTGGTTTCAGCACAACCCTGCCTTACATGGAAATTCTGTCTTTGAGTTCTGCTCTTGCGGAGTGGTGAGAGGGTAAGGGGATGATTGCCAAGTCTGTCACATTAACAGAACTACAGATGTCACAGCCAGATTGTCTTCAGATTCCCTGCCACCCTGAAAAAAATCTTCAGAAGCTTGAAACCACTTACATTTCAATACTTACTTGAATAAATCTTTCAATTCTCTGTATTATCTGTCATTGAATATGTGCCAGCATCTAAAATGTAATTTGTAGTTTACATTTTAGTGATGTTACATAGGGTTGATTTTATGCAATTAGCAGACAATGTGGGACTGTGCTGTCTTGACTTAGGTTTAGTCCTTAGAAATGGTCCTAGAAATGTCAGTGGCTGCCTCTTCGACCTGATCTTCAGAACCATAGATCCTAAAAGCTTTCAACCTTTTCAAGTAGCTAATTAACTTTTCATTCAGTAGAAATTAATATAGTTATTTAAATCATTCAAGCAGTGAGTTTGAAATAGATGCAAACTGAACTTATAATGGTAAATTTTCCATACATGATTTTCATCATTTAGGTTTTCCAACACATGTATTAGCAACAGTTTTGTAGATATTTGAATAAAAGAACTAGAATTAATCTAAATGCATGTATTTTGGTCACCATGTAACCCAGTATAGAAAAAAGTGTTATGCCATATGCTCATCTGTGTGAAAAGCAGCAGTTGATGTCTTTTATTTCTTTGAATTTGAAACTATTTTTGAGAGCTTTCCAGGAATATAGTATTTAAAAAGAACTACTTGGTATGACTGGGATGTTTTCCATTCTAGATGTGAATTTCTTAAAAGAGTAAGTTTTATGGAATTATTTGCAGATAAATTACTGTTAAACCTTTGCAAGTGTAGGGTGGGATTTGCTTAGATATCTGAAAACTTCTTATTTATAAATTGCAGACATGAAAGTAGTACATTATCTTTCAATGAGAACCTCTTGATATAGATATTTTGAATTTGGTAGGAGATACGTTAACTCTGGTTTGGTCAAGCCTCCATTTAGTGGCTGCTTCAGTAACCATCTTTTTAAGTAACCCTGCATTTAGAGAGAATGAATTAGTTTCTTAATGTACTAGGTCAAGCCATAAGACTCAACAATGATACTTGTTGATTCCAAATGGGAAACCCAATCTACTGTATTTTGGACTCTCTAACATACTTTACTACCTTTAAAAATGAATTTCTTAAAATATGTTAATTTTGGAGTGACTGTACTGTGTTTAAGAAATTGCTTATTAAAAATGTTATTTCCTGAAACAGTACTTGAGCTCATCACTTTTCTCTGGATCTTTTAATTGTGGCAACTTTTTTTCTTTCTTAGAAAAACCCTGGTTACACTCAGAAGAGCTGATTTGAATCTTGGTCCTACTATAAGTTAGATTTGTTGCATTGAGCAAGTTATATAATCTGTATTAGCCTATTCATTTCATCAGAATATGGAGATGGTATTAATTTCCAAGATTGTGATGTCAAATGAGTTAGGATCAGTGAAGCACCTTTACTGTGAAGTAGTCTATAAGTGTAGTGAGCAGTAATTCTGTGCTAGTTTAATTAACATTTTACCCAATTAAGATCACTATTTAATGGTACTTTCTCTAAATGTTATCAACCATAGATGAGAATCATGTAGAAGAATGTTTTTAATGCTTTTAAAATAAGTATTTGGTTTTCTCCTCTTTTTATTTTCTAACCCAATGAGTTCCTAAAGGAAAGGATGCACAAATTCAGTGGATTGTATTATAGTAGTCATCATAATAGCTAACATTAAAATGATTCTAACTCCATGCCTAGTACAGTTCCCAAGATTTTCCAGTATTCACCCATCTAATCCTGCTATAGCCCTGGGAGATCATGCTGTTATTACCACCAATAAAAACTGGGTAAAACTGTGACATAGAGAATTAATTTATTCAGGATTACATAATGATCAGGCAGATTGAACTTTCCTGTACTTTGTTGCTTTTGGGAAAGAAGTTAGTAAAAAGAAATACAATGTACCTGGACTAAGGGGGGGGGTATATCAACAACCATACAAAGATGATACTAAAAGTAAGGAAAAGAAAGTTGTATGATATTAAAAGTAAGAAAAAGAAAAAAAAAGAGTGTAACTGTATAAAGGAAGATATGAACATTATTTGATTCTTGAATGTAGTAGAGGGTCTCTCATTTTGGGAAAATGATGCTACCTGTATGCTACCTATTTCAGTGACACACACACACACACACACACACACATATATATATGACATAGATATAGCATCATATAGATATAGCATATATACATACAGATAGATAAATAGATAGATAGATAGATAGATAGATAGCATCTTAATTTCCTTTCTTAATTTCCAGTTCCTGTCACTGGATATAGTAAAGTTTCTAAGATTAGAAAATTCTTTCTCCTGAGTCCAAGGTATAGTCACATGAAGCTAAACTTGTCACATTAGCCCAGTCACCTCAAATCTGGTCAATGAGTGAAATAATTGGAAGTGCCCCAAAACCCCATCCAAGGAGATATTCCAGAGCCCAGGCATTCTTTATATTTATTTTGGACTTAGGCTTTTTAAAAAGTATTTTTTATTGAGTTAATATTGGCATACGTCATTGTTTCCATAATAGAAGAGTAGGCTTCATTAAAACTAGTTTCATTTACTATAATTAGTCACTCTTTCATTTGGACACATTCCCATTCATGTAAGCTGCCCATTTATTTGTTTATGAATGTCAAATCGTTTTGAAACTGCCAGAGACTCTTAGATCTTGAGGAATGGTGAATATGGTCCTGTGTACTTTCTGCTTGTTGAACTTGGTGGAAGAACACAGTTACTCTGCAGATCACACACACACAAAGAAGAGTAACACAGTGCTCCAGACATGGTTAAGAAAAGGTCTTGGCAAACCCTTCATGTTCATCTCTTGTTTTCCTGTCTTCAATCTGGTGCAAGATATTGGAGATTTCAGAAGAAAGAATAGAGGGAAAACAAGTTAGACAACATGGATGGGGAGCAGAGTTGGTGGCATAACAGTGCCTAACACAGGTGACCACATGGAAGAGAAAAAGGAAAAACCAGACTAGGCAGCATGATGTCTGTTGTGTCCTTGACTCTCATAGAAGAATAGTGCTATTGGAGTAATTGTCATTCTCAGGAAAAGTCATTATTCATTTATTTTACTCAACTCAATAAAAGGGAGGACCAGAATGGATTTAAAGTCATTGCTACTAGATGGGTTAAAGAACTTTATTGTTTGAAAGTGTATGTTTCCTTTTTGTGGAAGTTTTTTTTTTTTTTAATCAAGGATATTAGATAATTGAGGTGACTGTTTTCATTTCTACAAATATTTAAAAGCAAGGCAGATAATAAGTGCAGAAGTGTCCTTAGGAAGATGATGTACCTTGATTTCTGGTTCCAGGTGGTGACCATTTCCTGATTAAATGCTAATTGATATTTAAGTGATCATTTTACTTGATAATTGAGATTTAATTTATGACTTCTCTTATTACCAGCATTCGTTAGTAGTGTTTCACTTTGGGTCTAAAACTGGAGTGTAAGAAGCATTCGAAAACATGCCTCTCCTGCTCATTTATCATTTAGAATAGTGCCTGGCAGGCAAAGTTTCCAGAAATTTGCTACCAATAAACCCCCACTCCAAGAAATCTTGCAAGAGGTCTCCAGATCAAAGTTATAAGAAGAAGAAATAGAACAAACAAAACAAGGAACCAAATAAAAATCTCAAAATGACCACCAGAAAAGCAATGTTAGAATCTCAAACATCAGTAATCACTCTAAATGTCAATGGTCTAAACTCAGCAGTCAAAAGATGTAGAGTTGCAGACTGGATCAGAAAACAGAACCCAACATTCTGCTACCTCCAAGAAACACATCTGATCTCTAAGGATAAGCATAGATTGAAGGTACAGGGCTGGAAAACTACATTACAAGCAAATGGCTCCCCACAAAAAGGCAGGGGTTGCCATTCTTCTATCAGACAGAGTGGACTTCAAACTAAAAAAAAAAAGTGACAGAAGATAAAGATAAAGGCAGTGGTTAAGGGGTCAATGTGCCCAAAAGATATAACAATAATCAACATATATGCACTGAACAAGGGAGCACCAAAATTCATAAAACAACTCTAGCAGAACTGAAACAAATATTGGTGATAATATATATGTGGTAGGAAATTTTAACACACCACTCTTACCTAAGGACAGATCAACAAAACAGAAACCACACAAAAACACAAAAGTTTTAAAGGAAGATCTAGATCAAATGGACCTAATAGATATCTACAGGGCACTGCACCCCCCAAAGAAAAGAATACACTTTCTTTTGAAATGCACACGTTTCATTCTCTAAAATTGACCATATATTAGGCCACAAGGCAAACCTAAATAAATACACAAAGATTAAAATAATAACAACCTTTTTCTCTGATCATAAAGGCATCAAACTAGAAATCAGCAATGAAAAGAAAATAAGGACACTACGTGGAGACTGGACAACAGACTTTAGGAAGATCAGTGAGTAAAAGAGGAAATCAAAGAAGAAATGAAAACATTCATGGAGACAAATGACAAAGATGACACAGCATTCCAAAATGTGTGGGATGCAGCAAAAGCAGTATTAAGAGAAAAGTTCATAGCAGTACAATCCCAGAAAAAAAGGATTGAAACAGCCCAAAGAAATACTCTTATCTCCCAACTTGAGGACCTAGAAAAAGAGCAACAAAAAAATCCCAAACCTGGCAGATGACAAGAAATAACAAAAATAAGAGCAGAGATAAATGAAACAGAAACCAAAAAGACCGTTGAGAAGATAAAACCAAAAGCTGGTTCTTTGAAAAAATAAAAGAATTTGATAAATCCCTCTCAAGATTTACAAAGAAAAGAGAAAACCAAATGAACAGTATCATAAATGAAAAGGGAGATATTAAAACAGATACAGCAGAAATCCAAACAATAATTAGAGACTACTATGAACATCTATATGCAAACAAATACAAAATGCTGGATGAGATGGACAAATTTCTTGAATGATACAGCCATCCAAAACTGAACAGAGAAGAAATAGAGAACTTAAACAGGTCAATCACAAAGAATGAAATTGAGGCAGCCATCAGAAATCTCCCTAAAAACAAGAGCCCAGGTTCATATGGTTTCACAAATGAATTCTACCAAACATCTAAAGAGGAAATAACACCTGTACTATTAAAATTCTTTCAAAAAATTGAGAAAGAAGGAAAGCTACCATATACGTTCTATAAAGCAAACATTACACAATTCTAAAACCAAATAAAGATAGCACAAAGAAAGAGAACTACAGACCAATCTCCCTAATGAACACAGATGCAAAAATTCTAAACAAAATCCTGGCAAGCCAAATCCAACAGTGCATAGAAAGGATTATCCATCATGACTAAATGGGATTCATCCCAGGGGCACAGGGATGGTTCAACATCTGAAAATCAATCAAAATAATCCATCACATCACAAAGATAAAAACAAAAACCATATGATCCTATCAATAGATGCAGAAAAAGCATTCGATAAAGTTCAGCACCCTTTCATAATGAAAGCCCTGGAAAAATTTGGTGTAAAAGGTCCTTAACTCAATATAATAAAAGTTGTATATGACAAACCCACAGTAAATATCATTCTATCCTCAATGGGGAAAAACTGAAATCATTTCAATTAAGATCTGGAACCAGGCAAGGATGCCCTCTCTCTCCACTCCTTTTCAACATAGTTCTGGAAGTCCTAGCTATGGCAATAAGACAAGAGAAAGACATAAAAGGAATTCAAATAGGGAAAGAAGAAATAAAGCTATCATTATATGCGAATGATATGATACTCTATGTAGAAAACCCAAAAAAATCCAAGGAAAGCTTATTGAAATAATAAGTCCATTCAGTAAGGTAGCTGGATACAAAATCAAAACACAAAAATCAATAGCATTCATATATTCAAAGAATCAATCAGAAGAAGAAATTAAAAAAACTCCATTTACCACCATACCAAGGAAAATTAAATACTTGGGAATAAACCTAACAAAAGAAGTAAAAGACCTATGCAAAGAAAACTATAAAACATTCTTAAAAGAAATAGAAGATATTAAAAAAATGAAAAGACATTCCCTGTTCATGGATTGAAAGAATCAACATTATGAAAATGGCCATATTACCAAAGGTAATCTATAGATTCAATGCTATGCCAATAAAGATCCCAGTGACATATTTTAAAGAGATAAAACAAAAATTGCTGAAATTTATATGGAACAACAAAAGACCCTGAATAACCAAAACCCTCTTGACATACAGAAAAGAGAATGGAAATATTGCAATTCCAGACTTCAAACTATACTACAAAGCCCTAATAATTAAAACAGCATGGTACTGGTACAAACACAGAGTAACAGACCAATGGATCAGAATCGAGTACCCAGAAATAAAACCACACATTTATGGTCAACTAATCTTCAACAAAGGGGCAAAAACCATACACTGGAACAAGGAGAGCCTCTTCAGTAAATGGTGCTGGAAAACTGGACCACGACTTGCAAAAAAATAAACCAAGATAGCACTCTCACACCTTGTACAGAAATCAACTCAAAATGGGTAAAGGACTCAGATGTGAGACCTGAAACCATAAAATACATATAGGAAAATCTGGAGAAAACCCTCCATGAATTTCACTTCAGAAATCTATTTCCAAATACAACTACAGAACTACAGCTGGCAAAAAAATGACAGAAAACATAAACAGGTGGGACAACATCAAACTAAAAAAATTCTGTACAGCAAAAGAGTCAATAAACAAAGCAAAAAGAAACCAAACTGACTGGGAGAAAATTTTTGACCTACAGACAAGTGACAAGGGTCTGATAACAAAACTCAACAAAAACAAAACAAAAAACCTAGTCAAAAATGGGGAGGAGAACTAAAAAGATGCTTCACCAAAGAGGAAATACAGATGGCTAGTAGGCATACAAAAGAATGCTCCACACCACTAATAACCAGGGAAATGCAAATTAAAACCACACTGAGATACCATCTTAAAAAAATGGATGACAAGTGTTGGCATGGATATGGAGAAAAAGGAACTCTCTTACACTGCTTGTGGGGGTACAAACTGGTCCAGCCACTATGGAAGACTGTGTGGAGGACCCTCAAACAATTGGAAGTGGAATTACCATTCCATCAGGCAATCCCACTACTGGAAATCTGCTCAGAGAATATGAAAACACTGAAAAAAAAAAGGACACCTGTATGTGCATGTTTATTGCAACCCTATTAACAATTGCCAAGATATGGAAACAACCCAAATGCCAGAAAACTGATGAATGGCTGAAAAAAAAATGTGGTATATGTACATACACGATGGAATGCTGTGCATCAACCAAGGAGGACAAACATACACCATTTGCAGCAACATGGATGGAGCTAGAAGGACTCATATTAGCAGAAATAAGCCAGAAAGGAAAAGAGAAATACAGGATGGTCTCACTTATATGAAGGGTACTGCAAAAAACAAACAAACAAATACAAAAAAATCAGAAATAACCAACAGAACTGAACGGAGGAGGGGGAAGAAAATGGGGGAAACAGAAGGCAAAAAAGAATAAGATCATTAATAGGTATTAAGGAAATGGGAGAGCCCTGGGGTACACAATAATGTAATACACACACAAAATAAAAGAAAATACATTAAACAAAAACTACCACCACCAAAAAAACAAAAACAAACAAACAAAAAAACAACCCTAGGAATTTGACTGCAGAATCTTGGCTCCCTGAGTGAGGGTGGGGGGAATGACAGATGGACTATAGTAGAGGGTTACTGGTACTTTGGTAGTGAGTGTGGTGGGGTAACAAACAATTGAAGAGGTGTGAACCTATACCTTTGTAAACCAATGTTACCTCAATAAAATAATTAAAATTAAAAAAATAGAATAGTGCCTGGCATATAAGACACACTCAGTAATACTTCTGAAAGCATGACTGAGATAATCAAACAGTATATAAGTACCACTATGAAGCATTGGATAATAAAAACATTTTGATAACTATGAATATCCCACACATACTAGGTGAGGCTATTTATTTGAATTTTAGAAAAAGTACAGTTGCCACATGACCATTTGTAAAAGTTTATTTATTTTTGTATGGATAGCATTCAATTTAAATATATCCTAGGAGTGTCTCTTTATGTTCATGGCTTTTAATATTGAGTTCTATCTTCATATTTTTGTAACCGCTTCAATCCAGTTAGTCACCTCAGTTCCTCTTAACTTTCTGAAATCCTTATTACCTCTGGGGGCCTTTGATATCCCCTAAAATTGAATGTCAGGTTGGGTGGCTCCTGCATCTTACAGGAATGGGACCCTAACTTTCATCAGATTGCCACAATATAAGATCCCCCCCCCCCAGTTAAAGAGTCATTACTTTAAAATTATGCATTTTTCTTTTGCATTTTTGTTGCTCTGTATTTTTTTTTTTGAGCTAGTTTCACTTGCCATTATTTTTTTGGGGAGTTTTATTTGGTTTTGTAAAATGTTTACTGTTTATCCCCAGTATGTGGTATTCTTGGTTTATTACACTCATCTGATCTCAGCTCTTCTCTCTGTCTCTCTCTTGTCTGGCCAACAGTGTGGGCATGTGCCAACTGCAGACTCGTCCTCTCCAGCCCTTCTGGGACCTTCACTTCCCCGTGCTACCCTAACGACTATCCTAATTCCCAGGCCTGCGTGTGGACCCTCCGAGCCCCCACTGGCTATATCATTCAGATAACATTTAATGACTTCGACATTGAAGAAGCTCCCAATTGCATCTATGACTCATTATCTCTTGATAATGGAGAGAGCCAGACTAAATTTTGTGGTGCAACTGCCAAAGGCCTATCATTTAACTCAAGTGCGAATGAGATGCATGTGTCCTTTTCAAGTGATTTTAGCATCCAGAAGAAAGGTTTCAATGCCAGCTACATCAGAGGTATGTAAACCAAAGCCGATGCCAACCTTCTGCTTTCACTTAACATGTTCTACAGTAAACACAAAGACCAGAAGACAGAGTTATGCTCTTTTATGTGAATGTGAGTGATTAGGATTAGAATTAAAGAGCCAGAATCTGTTAATATTCTCTGAGTATTCTCATTAGCAGTATATAGTTACCAGATCCAAAATCTTGTTACAGTAGAGCTAAATTCTTTCATATTGTTTATAAGTAGAACATTAAAAGGTTCTTTGGAAAGTATTGTAGATATCCCACAGCTAATAATTAAAATCTGTAATTTTAACATCTCTCCACTGAACATTTAAAGCATTCTTATTTAGAAGTTATTTAATTTTTAGGGCTTGAAAATGTTGCCCTTTTAAGGAACTATGCTAGGGAACAAGTAGAGAAAATTAGCATATTAATTAAAATTACAAATGACTATAACTTAAGCTAATAAACAGCATATCATCAAAAAGTCTCTTGAACATGGTCAGTTGAAGAAAATAAAATGTGCTTTTCCCAAGTGTGTTTCCCAGACTTATGTCATATTTAAATTGACGTCATATTTTAGGTAATGTCAAGGCATGTCATAATTTAAGTAATCGCATCTTTCTAAAACTTGTTTTAACTTAAGGAAATTAAAGATGATGAGAAATAGTCATACTTTTTTTTCCTCCTGCGATTCCTTAAGTAGATGTATGTCAACCCAAGATACAAAAGAAAATGCTGTGAAAATGATGACCCATGTTGTTATAAATTGTATTTTGGTAGCAGATACTTGCTTTTTATGATTGACATTAGGTATATGTGTGGGTGACTGAAGCACATATACCTTAATTTTTGAAATATAGTGTTTTAAGAATTATTAAAACATCCTATGCAATTTGAAAATTAAAAAGAAATGATTTAGCATTACCTGTACAACAATGCTTAATAATAAAATGTTGATATATATATCTACACATAACTAAAACCTTTTTATTTAAAAAATAAGAAAATGTATGTAGAACACTTGTTTCATATTATGTAAGTACCCTTTGGGTAAAAAGATCTAAACTGCTTTATATTAAAAAGTAGACTAAAAATCATGATTCTATTAAATTCTATCATGAATTTTTAACTAGACTATTTACATTAAAATGATATTTTTACCTTAGACCTATCTTGGTGTATATTAAATTACATTCACATAGCTTTCCTACAAAACCAGTATTAAACAGTGTTTTTGAGGAGAGCTCCTTCTCTCAAATCAGATCAGGATTTTTCACAGTGTCCATTGTATTAGCATAGGGCTAAGTCCATTACCTTTAATAATTTCACATATGTCAGAAAGAACTAGACTAATGTATATAATAGTTTGAATTTGTTATGTACATAATGCTATGACCTATGAATAAGCAACAACTGTATTTTAATAGTAGCTATATGGCTTGTAGTAGCTAGATAGTAAAACTCTGCCCTATTGCCTTATAGATTTTAACTTTTTAAATTATTTTTGACCACCTATGCAGTAAATGCTACTGTCCTTTATTTTACAGACACCGAGACTAAGCTAGAGCAGGTGAATTTCAAGCCCTTAGTCATAGCTCGTTGAGGAAGAGCTGGTTTAGAAAAGTCCATCATTGCCCTTTTAACTCTTGCTCCACAGTGTCCCTGGGAATCTAGTTCAAATTTCTGGATGTGAAGAAAATATAGCTTAAAAGTTCATTTCTTTTGCTGGTCTCCCTCTGCTCTGTGGAAACATTTTGTTTTGTTCCTAAGACAGACTGGTAAATGGGAAAAAGTGGTAGGATGTCTGAAGGGAAGAGAGTTTGGGAGAGGCAGTTGTTAAGGAAAAATAGAACTACTAGCTATTGTGTTTAGAAATTATTTGAAAAATAATTTTGTTTTGAAAATCTTAATGCATAAACAGAGCATTCCTGAAAGTGATAGTTTCTTTAATTACAGTTGTGTGTGTGTGTGTGTGTGTGTGTTTCAGTTCAGGGATTTTAAAACGAAACAAAACAAAACAAAACTGTTATCAGCTTGACTTTCTAATATTGAAAGGTTTAGATGTGAGATCCAGCCATGAATGGGACGGGTTTTAGTTCCAGCTGATAGGGACTGGTACTAGAGGATGAATGGGCAGAGAAATGAGAGATCTGGGCAAAGGGTAGGTAAATAGTAATAGGGGTTGGTGAAAAGTGGTGTTTATTAGACATTTTTCATATTTTTTTAGATATTTTGCATCTCATGACTCATATCTGTAAGCCTAATGTTGGTTATCTGTTGTTATGTTTTGTCTCAGTTGCTGTATCTTTAAGGAATCAAAAGGTCATTTTACCCCAGTCACTGGATGCTTACCAGGTGTCTGTCGCGAAAAGTGTCTCTATTCCAGAGCTCAGCGCTTTCACACTTTGCTTTGAAGCCACCAAAGTTGGCAAGGAAGATAATGATGAATGGACAGCTTTCTCCTATTCAGATGCATCCTTAACACAATTACTCAGTTTTGGAAAGGCCAAGAGTGGTTACTTTTTATCTATTTCTGGCTCAAAATGCCTCCTAAACAGTGTGTTACCTGTAAAGGATAAAGAAGACATTTTCACAGACAGCTTTGAGCAGCTCTGCATCCTTTGGAATAATTCTTTGGGTTCTGTTGGTGTCAGTTTCAGAAGGAACTATGATGCTGCCCCCTGTGAATCTACCATTGATAAAGTCATCCCTGGGACTGGGAAATTGTCCTTGGGCTCCGACCAAAGTGAAGTTGCCTCTCTCAAAGGGGACATGTACAACTTCCGACTGTGGAATTTTACCATGAATTCCAAAATCCTCTCCAACCTCAGCTGCAGTGAGAAAGGGAATGTGGTTGACTGGCAAAATGATTTTTGGAATATCCCAACTCTAGCTCTGAAAGCCGAAAGCAACCTTAGCTGTGGTGAGTCTGTGAAGTATCACTTTCTCTTTTTCCAAATACTGCCTCATGAGTATGTTTGAAAAAGTGAAATCACACACATATTTGGACATACATACACACGCATATCTGCATTATAAGCCATACTTACTCCATGAAGACTTTTGGTTATACCATTTTAAAGATGTTCCTAGGCCATAAAATATCAGCTTATCACTTACATAACAGCAGCTTTAATTATTCATGGATCTCAAATTAGAAATGTTAACTCTAGAGCTGAGAAAAAAGAAATTTATAGTTTATTTTTAATCACAAAGATGCTACAGTAACTGATCTTTGTCATCTTAAAATGAAATATCCTTTTGTATTACTTAAATGGAAAACAGTCACCTAAAAGAATCATATTAAATATCAAAACTTTGCATTTTATGAAAAATCTTGAGAATCAAGATTTTTTTAAAACTTTTTAAATTTGAAAATGAAGATGTTTGCTTTCAGTTACCTCCTTTTGGTTCTTCCCTAGACATCTTAAATGTGATAATATTGAAAGTAACTAAATGTTAAATGTATTGGAAATAACTCTATAGTATAAAAATTATGTTAAACTAGATGTCTATCAAATTGTATATACATAAATCAATTCTGGAAGTCCTTGTCTTGATCTCATACTGATTCTAACACAAAATAGACATTTCATTCTCAGTTTTGAATGTCATATGACTAAATCGAATGTGTTAACAATAAAAACTTTTAGTCAGAGAGGTGATTCTTAATAAAGGGAAGAAGAGACATGATATTCAGAAGTCTTGTCTATGTGACATGGGAGGAAATTTTACCAGAAGTTCATTTCCAATCTTTTGGACAAAGTGGGACCCTGTTGTGAAGTTCCGAGGCCACCTGCTGAGTTTTCCTGGCCTGTGTTTTCACTTCTGGCCTGAGGAGCTCTTGGCTCTACCTCTCTCTGTAGGTCACACATCTCTCTATGTGGTCTGTGGCACCCTGCAGATGGTGATGTCATTGGAGAGGTATTTCTTGTGGGTTGTTGCAATGAGGGTAATCCATGGCTCTGTTCCAGAAGGAGACTCCAGACCTGGCAAGAGGTAACAGTGTTTCCTGGTACCATCTCAGTCTGAGATTAGCAACAGAGAACCCACTGGAACTGCTTAAAAGCTTTTCAGAGGGCAGCAAGGAGAGACGGCTGAGATGCATCTGATTACTTTCACTTCAGGGCCTGTTTTTTTCACTATTCATATCCGCTGCAATCATGAAAAAGATGTTAACATATAAACCATTTAATATTTGCCTTTTAGTGGGGCAGTATTTGAGGACATGGCAGATAGAGGAACTAAAACACGGTGTACCAGGCATATTGATAATTGCTAATCTTTAACATTGACTTAAACTAAAGACACTGTTTGTGTTGGGCACTGTTGTAAGCACTTATATTTTTTTCTTTCTTACAGCAGAGATCCTATGATGTGGGTTTTATTATCAACCCCATTTTGCAGATGAGATATCTGAGGCACAAAGATACTGTAATTTATCTAATGTCGCTCAAACCAGGAATTCAATTCAGAAGGTTTGGCTTTAGAGCTTTGCTCTCTTAACCAGTATAAATGAGACTGTCTTTCAGAATAAGCAAGATTAGAAGACACGTAGTACTGCAGTGGGCAGGTAAAAGTCTTGCCCAGATGAGAAGTGCAAAGATCCAGGAGCTGTTTCTTCTTCTGACCAGCATGTATTCTATGGATTTCTATGATTTTTCTGGATGTTAATATGCTAATTTTTAAAATTTTATTTTTATTAAATTTGTTCATTTTCTTACATTGTTGTTCATCTTTGGATAGAATCTGATGTAGTTCTCTTAAATTTCCCATCACTACGTAACCCATGATCCATCACTGCAGTTCCTTGTCTCTCCCCTCCCATTTTCATGCTTCTCCTGCTGTGTACTTCAGATCTATGTTCAGCTTGCAAGTTTTGTCTTTTTCCTGCCCTTATGTTTGCTTTCTCTTTATTCCAGTTATAAATGAAACAATACAGTATTTATCTTTTTCTTTCTCATTTATTTCACTTACCATGGTATTTGTTTTAAATAAAATTAATAAAAATTCCTTCCTGTAATGCAGCTTAGATTCCTTAATCTAACAGACTTTGAGAAATAAAGTATAAAGAAATTCCTCGACATCTCAAATACATCTTCTGGACATCTCTGATACATCTTCTAGAACTGGTGTTGGCATACTAGGGGGCCTCTGGCAGGCCACTGATTATTATAAAGTTTTATTGAAACCCAGCCCAGCCTATGAGTTTTGTATTGTCAGTGGCTACTTCTGTTCTTCTGTAACAGACTGTGAGAGACAGCATGATCCCCTTTCATAAAATATTAGCTGTCTGGCTCTTTAAGAAAAAATATGCCAACGCCTAAAGTCAGTCCAAAGAATCGAAAGAGTTCAATTTTTTGAAGCTCACACTGTGGACATACTGAAAAAAGACCTGTGAGCTGTCCTGGGTCAGAACTAACAGACACCCTTTTAATCTGTGTGGTGATGGCAACAGCTATTTGTTTTCATTTATTAGCATTTTCCCCACACACAGTGCTTTTAAAAATGTCTGATTTCCAACATTAAAAAATGGGATCTCATATGAAAATGAATTTTGAGATTGTCTGAGAAACAGTAAACTTAATTCTAAGCCGGTCATTTCTACCTGGCCCACATAACTGACCAGTACTCACTTCCTCATAAGGCTTCCCAGTTCTCCAGCCCTTACTCCAGATTCTTCCTGCTCCAGCCCCTTTTCAATGGCCTTGTGACCTATGGCAGGCATGGCAGGCATTTACTTATGGGAACCCAATTTAGGCCCCTCCTTTCAGGTTAGACAGGCAATTGAAGATTAGAATAAATAAGTAGCCAAGGCTAAGAAGTGGTCTAAGACTCATTTGCTTGCAGGGATATTATTTGGGCATTCTCATATTTTATTTTTTAATAGTATTAAAGATGTTTTTCCTCTTGGCTACCAGAATGCATCAAATACTGCCCATGGAACTTAATCAGAATGATCTTAGTCATTTTTACAGATCTTTTCCAAAATGGTTGCAACCAGAGCAGCACAATATCTGTGTATCTGAACACTTTTAACTTTCGTAGTGGTTTTCTGGACATTCCACGATGACGTTAAACAGCTCCATCGGGTAGACACAGATATCCTGGCCTGTGTTCAGGAGTAATAACGGGAGAGGGAGTTTCCTGCTGCTTAATCATCAGCTCTGGGAATTGAAGAACCCAAGTCACTTATTAACTGACAGGAAATACCTGTAGCAGAGATTATATCTAAGCTTGTTAGCTAAGCTAAACTTCAATAAATGAAGAAAAGTATGCTCTATTAACATTTTAACCTTTCCTTTTTTCCGGAACATTGTGGCTTACTCTTTGTGGTAATCGTAATTTCCAAAATAGAGTGATTAGTACAGTAACCAATGGGGGAAAAGGGATTTCATGCCTCACATTCCACTGGCTGACAGTGCCTACTGAACACAAGCTTTTGTGTAGGAAACAGTGATGGTAGACAGCGAAGAGAATTTTTAAAGACTGCTTGCTGAAATACATTTTAATAAAAATAAGATAGAATATAACGGATTACATTTAACATTAAAACATGATGTCATTTGTTTCAGATGTTAACTCTCCTAGCCTCCACACAACCAACACATTGTGTTAATATTTCCATAATTTCAGAGTTGGACTTTACTGTTTTCCTGTATTTTTCTAAACAGAGTTGGGGGCTCTACCCATAAAGAAAGACATTTTCAGGAATTTTTTTAAAGAAATGGTTCATCCTGCCCCTTTCAGGAAGCAGTGTTTTATTTAGCAGCAATTCTTTTTTTAATTTATCACATCATTCTTCTTAAAACAGTTTTATTAAACATACTCAGACCTGTGACCTCCATGGATAGACAATTTCCCTAGTGTGGCCTTCAATTATAAGTGCAAGCATTTGCCTGTGCTGTGATTCAAGTTTAGATACTGGCTAATGTCCATCAATTTTCACAAAGAACAGACAGTGCCTTCTATACCCGTTTATTTATTTTACTGATGACTGCTCTTTCCGGAGGAGGGGTGCAGTGTAACTCAATGAATAGTCTAAGTTCAAACAAATTGCATTTATTTAACAAGCATTTATCAAGCACTTTCATTTAGTACTACTGTGGATATAGAATAAAACACAATTCATAAGTACCTAATTTTGTTATTTTTTTCTAGAAATTTCTGGATTTTTATTCACTTTTATCATCCCCAGAATTTTCCACTTAATTATTAAATCTTGGCCGCCTTTCATTTTTCAGTTAGAGTTCTGTCCCTCACAGCCATAAAACTGATTCACTTTTGGTGCCTTCACTTCATCTCTAACAAATGATTGAGTGTAGCATTTTGAAATGATTGAATTACTTTTAAATTAATAAAGATGAAAACATTTTCTCTCTTCAAAGTAGTTTATTTGAAGATGTTGGAGTTCTTTATGAGCACTAATGGTTTCTAGACATAATTATAACATATATTATTATTTATGAAAAATTCTAAAATTTGGTTTAGTAGCAATTATGAAAAATGAAGTGAATTATTACAATTTTTCCATTATTTGAAACTCACTGTGTGGGTTTAATTTTCAAAAAATTGCTGTGTACTTTTGTTTGGATGTTCATTAAATAGGATGTGA
This sequence comes from Uropsilus gracilis, assembly GCA_004024945.1. Lineage (NCBI taxonomy): Eukaryota > Metazoa > Chordata > Mammalia > Eulipotyphla > Talpidae > Uropsilus > Uropsilus gracilis. Next base: position 13,176 of record PVHY01014541.1, on the reverse strand, counting down.
GGTGTGTTGTTGGCTGCACATTAATCTTTTTTTTTAACTACAACTTGTAGTAATAGTGACTCTTTTCAGTAACAAGATTTTGGAAGAATAACAGGTAGAAGAGAAAAATTATAATTTGCAAACTTTCATCAGCTGCCCATTTTCAGTGATTATATTTTTAAAGGAAATTTGGCTTTAACATTTACAGTTAAATACTAAGTAAATAACCTTAAAACACCTTCATAGTATCTACAAAAATCAGTGAACACACTTTGAAAATGATTCCTTATTGCTATTATCCTAGTATAAAGCTAATATACTCTTGACACATTATTATTTAGGAAAAAGTATTGTCATTTTTTCCTCAGCAATCTCCTGGCTTGGAAATCTATCTACCTATGAAAATTAATAGTCTGAGTGACTTTTTCCATAAGTGCTAAAAATAGAAGTGGGTAAAAAGAAAAATGTATGTACAATTTTTATGTTTCATATATTTGTTAATGTAATTTGATATATTTATAAAATAAGCTTTGTTTTATTAATAAAATATCCTTCTAATACATCATATATTTACTATTTTCACTAAAATATCTTCAAATTTCATTTTTATTCCTATATTAAATTTAAGTAATATTATTGACTGTTTATAAAACAATGTCAACTAGTGCCCAAGAAGGAACAACTGATAATTTAAATATCAAGAGGCAGATGTTAGTTTTCTATGAAAAGACTGTTGCCTGTTGAAATCTGTAATTGTTAACATAACATGAAACTGGTGAAATGTTAAGAAATTCTTAAGCATCTTACTAAATCATACTCTACTGATATTCTTTCCTTATCTCTACCTCTAAGCTCTACAATATAGTGCAGTGGAAATGTAGTAGCCTAAAACTTCTTTCTCACAATACTACCCCCTTACCTCCCTTTGTCTTCCAGAGATACTGTATCTGTGCCAGAAGTAGCCTGAGTAGCCTTAGTAGCCTTTAACTGCCAACACTATGTGACTTGAGAGGCAGAGGATCTGAACCCCAAGGTCTTCCCTCTTGTGTATTACAGTGGCTGAGATGCTGTCAGTCATTTTGAATTTTAAAGACTTTTTAGTTTTCATAAATCTCTTACTACAACAGAAGTACCTGAAGTAAAAGCGTAAGAAGTGAGAGAGGCCCTACAAGAGGGGAGCATAGTTAGGTGTGATAGGCAAGAATAATGAGCAGAAAATATTTCAAGATGAATTCCACATCAGTCCTGAGACTGGTATCAGCTTTTACCTCCTCAAATGTTTTCTGCTTTAGTACACAACTCAAGTTCTCAATCTTCAGAACTCCCCTTCCTTATCTCTACTTTCATGACCAATTTTCCTCTCTCTGTATACACTCTTCAGTTAAATGTGGGCAGTCTGGAGTTCATCATGTCCATACTACTGAACTAATATCTGCAGAGCAACTACTAAAATTCTGATGCAAAGGTAAAGGTCTTCACAGTCTTTATCATTCTTGATCTTTCTGGTATCTTTGCCAGAGCCATAATCTTCAAACACATCTTAACTTGAGTTCTCTAAGACCACCTTCTGTAAGAAGAACTATTTTGCCACCTCATACCTGGAGATCTTTCTTCAAAAAATTTGAATTTCAAATTAGTTTCATCAAATAAACAAAATATGGGGAAATATTATTCAACCGTAAAAGAATGTATTGCTATATGCAGCAACACAGATGATAATATTATGCCGTGAGATTTGTGAGTCATAAAGGTTTCATGTTATATGACTCCATTTATATGAATATTCAGAAAATGTAAGTCATAAAATTAGAAAGCAGATTTGTGGCTTCCAGGAAGCAGAAAATGGGCCAAAGGGGTTGATTCTGCAAAGTACAGAATTTATCTTCAGGGTGATGAGAATGTTCTGGAATTAATGTGGATGTGAATATATTAAAGTCATGATATTGTATACTTTAAAGATGAGAATGATAGTATTTAATTACATACCAAGTAAAAATCAGTGTAATCTTCCATAAAAAATAAAGAAATATAGTTTTATCAAGTCTCTTCTAGCTTAAGTAATCCTAGATGCATCTACCAAGAGTATTTCCTGGTTATACCTTTAACAGAAGCACATTACTTGTGCAGGTGTCCAGAAACTCATACAGGGAAACTTAGTTCCCATTCCTGGATTTACTGTTTAGATCCTCCCACTTAAATTTGCTCTACTTTCAGTATTTTCTACCTCCTTTAATGGCATCATTTTGCACAAATTTCTCAAGTTGGAAACCAGAAATGTCCTATTCTTTTTTCCCAGTTCTCAAATTCTGTAGCTCCTATTTCAAATGTCAGATTTCTATCTTTCATCTTCATTGTAGTCATGGTATCAGGTCTGAATTTTTAGTATTATTTATGCTTCTTGTATCTCCTTTCTTTCACTTGGCCAGGGAGCTTCAAAAGTGTTTTCAACGTTACATCTAATTTTCTCATGTACTTTCCTTGGGCTAGGTGCTTGAGGCAATCAAGACTTAAGAAACCATGACTCATGATGCTGTTAGGCTGTTGGGATAATCTCTGTGTCTGCTTGTTATTTACCATCTTTTATTACCTCAGATATGTGATCTGCCTTCACTCTTCCCATGGGAAAGATTGGAAATGTTTTAAGGGTTAAAAGAGAAGCACTATTACAGAAATGTCCTTCTAAAATTAAGATCTGTATACAACAGAGAAAATTCACCACTCCTTCTAGGAAAGTCATCTCAAAACTGTTTCCTGCCAAGTTTAAGTCAGTAAAAGTTTGAACTAAAAAGACACAGAGACAAATTTGAATCACAGAGATATATTCTGGCATGGCAAAGAGCATAGGCTAAATGCTTATGAACTGAGAAATTTTATTTTAATAGTTTAATACTCTTCATAGCTTCGATATGTGCATTCTTTGAAAATTAACTTTAATATTCTTCATAGCTTTGATGCTTTATTTCACTCGTATGAATTTCCATGAGAATCTAGTAATTCATTATGCAGAAAGCCCAGAATTTTTTACACAAACATTAAGGGACAATCACACTTCATTTCCTTTCATGTGGTTATGATGTATAAATTGAGTTAAAGGTATGGAGAGAATAACTCAACTTCACAGTTGCAGGAAATAAGATACAAAGATCTTATATTTGCTTGATGTTGGAGTGTTAACCAATGAGTTTTTAGAAGGCTACCCATGTTGTACCAGCCATATAATTCATGACTGTCTTTCTGGATTATACCATTAAATCATAAGTTGAATTTGTATAATCACTCTGTGTTCTTCAAGGTTCCTACCTGATACCATTCCCAGCAGCAGAACTTGCCAGCTGTGCAGATTTGGGGACCCTCTGCCAAGGTAGGGAGCCAGCGTCATCCTTTGGAGTCTCTGTTTCTTACATGCTATTTTGGATAATATGGTTGCCGTCATTTCGATTTTTATATTAATTTCCAGTTGAGAAGCTAGAAACCAGGAAAACAGAAGAATTTCTGGATGTGTTTTAGTTGTGTGGGTGTACAGTATATACTGTATAGAGAAGGAATGCTTTCACATACTAGATGACCATGACCACATTAAGCTCTGAGTTTTTAAAATATGAATGATGATATGTGACTAAACAAGAGTTGATTTCATTTTTACCCTATACTCCTCAAGAATTTTCAAAGATCCAGTATACATTCATTCAATGTTTTTAAAAACTATTCATATATTAAAAAAATGGGAAAAATTAATTTGAATCTTAAGACCACAAGGCAATTTATGATATGTAATGACAAATATTAAGATAAAAGTGATTCTACTAGACAAATTTTAATGTAATATTTTAAAATTTTTATAATGTATAATGATTATATTGTGGCCAGAGTTTCAATTATGTACTAAGTTGTTGCATGCTCAATAATACATAATAGTAATTGCATAAGTTTTAAAATGAATATTTTGCTTTAACTTTTCATTGCTCTGTCTAATTATCTTGGCCCATTCTCATTCATTAATCTATTAAACACTTTCTTAATGAAGTAGCATGTGCTCTGTGTCACATTAAGAATGATGACCATGCCTTTTGAAACAGCTGAATCTCCTAAGGGGATCAAAATGTGAAAGGATAAGGACACGTGAGACTCTGAACAGAAGGCGAGCAGCCCTCTGTAGTTGCAGTGTGGCAGGAAAAGATGGAATACATTACTATCATGGTGCCCGTTTGAGACATTATTTCTTGGTATTATTGTTATTGAACACCCTGTGAAAATAAGGCCTTAAGTGATTTTTACAATAAGTTCTGTATAGTTTTAAAATACATGAAACTAAAAATAAATAACTGAATTTTACTTAATTTCAAATCTGAAGATTTTTTAATATTATTTTTTTTTCATTTATCTGTATTCCTGAATCCCATGGGTCAAAAAAGATTGATGTCCAGCTTTAATCCTTCATGTCCAAAGTGTATGTTCATGTTGTATTTTTTTGCATTATCATAATTAGAATTGGTCATAATTTAAAAAAAGTAAAAACTTTGAAAAGAATCCCCATTCTTAAGAATTATATATTACTTTGGAATGGAAAATTATTTTAGTTAAGGTGTTACATTTTAATTCAGCATATACTAAACAGCATTTATAAGGTATTTCTCTGCATAACCACATAAATGTAATATTTTAAATAGTTAAAAATAGATTCATAACAAATGTTCATTGTACATATGAATGCATATCTAATACAAATATAAGAAAAGTCACCTATATAGTTATTTTACTTCTTATATAGCTTCCAAAGCCCTAGAAAGTTATCAAAGTATTGCATAAGGTCCTTCCTTCCTTTTTTTTTTTAGAGACTAGGTCTCGCTATATTGCCCAGGGATGTCTTGAACCCCCAGACTCAAGTGATCCCCAGCCTCAACCTCCCAGGTACCTGGGATTACAGGCATGCACCACCGTGCCTAGCTACATAAGGTTTTAATATCTGACTTTTAATATTCTCAGAAGCATACCTTTGACATAATACTTTGAAAATGTCTCCCCTATCACACTTGTCCTTAAAAAAATTCATTTTATGCATCAATGTTTATCAGCTATTGGGATCTTAATTAAATGAGTCTCTCTTGTTTTTCTTTACATTTATCTTTTCAATGAAAAATACATTTTCATCTGAGATTTATTTCTCTAGTTTCAGGTATTAGAGAGATTGATTTAGTTTTGATAATTTTTAAATTGCTACCTAACATTTTTTTACCAACTTAAGAAACTGAATTCTAGAAAGATTCAGTAATTTGAGAATGAGCATCAGCCTGTTAATAGCAAATCTAGATCTGATACAAATATTTTTCTCCTGACCCTTTTGTGTCATCTCCAGGTATTTGTACAATATGGTGGCAAAGGTCATGTGAACTGATTCTTAATGTGTCATAGAGAGCTTTGCTTCATTTTATGCATTATAAGCTTATTTGATTTTGTACAAGAAATGGTTTCCATTCTTCCTCTATATATTTTCATGCCTTAATTATAGATGGCTTATCCATATTAACAGTCACGTGCTCCTTGCAAAATTACTTCTTTCTTATCTTTATTACCAGCTATTGTAAATTCTTCTAGTACTACACCACCCACTGTCACCACTAACATGCCTGTTACTAATAGAACCGCTAAACAAGAGAATGGTAAGAAATCATAACCTTTTATATTTATAACATGTATATTTCTATATGATGAAAATTTGTGTTTTTATGGGTACAGGCTTTTTAAATTTTCAATCATTTTGTATTAGTTTCTAACTAACATTTGCTTCAAAGAAACTTAAGAAAAAAATTTAATTAGAAAGAATTAAGTTGCTTCATACAAAAAGATCTGAGAAAATTATTGTTAATGGTATTTTGTCAGATTATTCTCTTCAGTAAACTAGGTTTCAGAAAATTAAATACTTTTAGTAATTTCTCATTAAAGTTAACTTGATCTTTAAACATTTGTGATATGTAAATCAGTTGAGTACACTGCTCTGTTTATATGATTAAATTAAAAATTAATGAGTAGAATATAATTGCATATCAACTAAGTAATACATCAGCTTTTGACTGACAAAGAAAATGCTGATACTTTTGCTTTTTTTTCTCCACATGTAATTTTCTATTTACATTACTTGTAATTTGCAAATATAGCAGTTATAGAAGATAACAAATGAGCAGGGGAATTGTTAGGTGAATTGAATTATTGTTTAGCCTGCTACCTATAGGACCAGCTATATAACCTTTTGATAATTCTGAGTTAGTAGTTTCTTCAAATAAAGAAAAATTCCGACAGATGACCAACTACATCATTGCCTCAAATACGGTAAAAGTCTCAAATATGAAGTATTAGAAGCAAAGGAATTTCCTTAACTCCAGTTATTTAGCTCATGAGGCCAAGACATCTGTAATATATCACAAAGGAACCAAAACCTAGAGTAAAAAAGCTCATGTATATGTAGTTCATTTTCTTCTTTTGGGTTCAAGACTTACATCGATTTCCTCTTTAAGAACATTTAAATTGTTAGTATGGAATATTTTGCATAAGACATAAATATAAATTTCATTAGGGTTATAAAGACATCAATTCAGGGAAGTGTTTATGGTTATTCTGTAGTTACACCAAGGAGATTTATGAAGGAACAAAAGTTCCAGCAACCCCAAGAAAGCAACAGCCGCTGAAGTTTCCAGTGAATATTTCACATGGACACCAGCCAGTAGATGGGAATATTACAATTCTCACTAAGTATTTTGCTCTTTGTGTGAATATACAAAGAGGCTCTGTGGCTTTCTCCCTTCAGGACTGGCACATCCTCTACTGCCCAAGAACATTTACATGATGCTTCAGAATCCCTGACTTGGTGGAGTAGAGCTGTGTTCACTCAGTCATGTCATTTCTGACATTCTTGAAAAGAGCCTTGTTCAACCCATCTCTCTCTGCGTCATAACCTTTATTGGAGTTTCAATAAAGCCAGCAAATGTTAGACTCACTTAAACGATTGGATTTTACTCTATTAAAGAAAAAAAATCTAATTCAGATCATTCTTGATAAAAAAAAAAATCCTAACTTGTAAATATACTCATGTCTTCATGTTGTAGAAAGAGACTAAAAACTGTGTACTCGATTTTCTGTACCAGTAAAGTTTTTAAGCACATACTTAAAACTACTTCTGCTATGGATATTTCATTCTAAGTGAATTCATTACTTTGCGCAAAAATTTGAGAAAATGGGGATCACTGTTGCAAAAGGAATCCAGTACTGCTTGCTTTAAAATAGAAGTGAAAAATAAGGAAATGAAAATACGATTATTGAATTTGCTCTAAAATCTGTATCACAGCCTTTTTACATCTCAAGGCCTCAACCCTTCATTATTTTTTAGAAAGGGAATATAAACAAAGTGTTTTTCCTTATTTTTGATTTTAATTTTTGTCTATGTGGAGTCATGCTGTTTACTTATTTTATATTAAGTTTATTTTCTTCCATCATCTTTCATTTTTGGATAATGTTTGATTTCTCCCTATAGGTGTGTCTCTAGTAATGGATCATAGATTTTTCTCTTTGATGTAGTCATGTATTATTGAAAAGAGAATTGGTGTTCACCTTGTGAGTAAATGAGACTTTATGTCATGTTCTGGACTATCTAAGATCTTTCACATACTGTCAGCAAATTCAGAGACTGTTAGTGAGACTTTTCTTATTCCTTGGGAAAGTGAGATAGTAAACATTCTCAGGCTTATGAGCTGATAAATTAGAGAATGCTGTTTTGTCCTTTGTAAGAAAGATAGGCACCAACTGTGAAATCTGTTGTCTACCTTATCCAGACCTGTGAACTCCCGACTATCAAAGAGCTTTGCAGAGTTTATCAGCTGTGATTTGCTAGTACCAGGAAGAGTGAGTTTGAGATTATTTGACAGTCAGGCATATTTTTTCAATCTGTTGATAAATTACGCTTTCCCAAATTTTGTGAAATGTTCTTATTTTTCTGGGTAAAGTTCCTTTTGTTATTTTTGATAGGACTTTTATCTGATGTATTTTCTGTACTGATAACATCACTTCTATACTGCAGATTATTAAACTTTTGTAATGTCAGTAAAAATAATGCATGTCAAGAATTAACTTCTCTAGTCCTTATTGCAAGTTTACATGTACAAATTGCAGCCCTGCTGTTCACTGTTTAGAAATTATACTTTGAAAATTTCTCACATGAAAAACTCATTCTCAGGCTATCTGTATGTATCCAGAAACCAATTGGGCTTTATATGCCAGGTATCTTTTAAAAAGTATATAAATAAGATGAGCAGGGGCTCCAGGTTGTATTTTAAATGTATCATCACCAGGTTAAAGAAATAACCTTGAAACTAAAGCAACATTTGGTTTATATTTAAATATCTATCTTTTCTAATATATATTATATATGATATTAATATATAATAGCATATGCTATATATTAAATTAATGTACAGTAGGTCAATATTAATCATGTATTAATATAATATGTAATATAATTATAACAAATATTTTTGATTTAAATTTTTCATTATATATTTTTTCTTATATCATTGTATATCCCAAAGTTCTAATATATATAATAATATAAACATGTATGATAGTATAATTATGTTATAGTATATTACAATTGTGTAATTACAATTGTATAATATATTGTAATATATATTATATATGTTATATCTACTTTTTCACCTTACCTCTTCCTATAACAACCTTAAATACAGAGTAGTGTCATTTCTGTGTCCCTAGAAACTGAAAAGAGTATTAAGCCAAAAAGAGAAAAGATTGGGGAAAGAGCACAAAGAGGAATTCATAGTTATATCATATCTGCCATGGCAAGCGATGATTTCTGCTTTGAAATTCTATCCCTGAGAGAGTCATCTGATGGGAAAATAGATTCTTAAATAGTCTTTTAAAAACAAGTATTTATTATAAATTCAACTGGCCTAGATGCCTTTATTAGGACAGTCCATTCAACTTTTGATTTCTCTGGGACTTGTGTTGGTTTGTAAATAGCTTTGTTACATAATAGACACGTGGAAGCTGGTACTCTCTTGGAGACTGGGGTCTCAGCAGCAAGGGACTTAACTATGCCTTCCCCGCATGGCACTGCTCATGCCAGTTTTTTTTGTTTGTTCCATCCAAATCCCTTCTCACCAATCATTCAGTGGACATTTTATTTTGATTTCTTGTTGATATTATTCAAAAATTTTAATTATGCTTAGCAATTAGTCTCTGCGCAGTTGTTTTGGCTCAGTGTGTAAATACCTCATTTTGAGACTTCTGAGTCACAGAAAGAGAGAATCTCTTACCAAACTGCTATGTTCTTTGGTATATTCATGTATTTTATTTATTACAACAAACATAACTCTGGAGAGTACTATATAAATTGATTTCAGTTCTCTCTAATCTTTTATGAAACGGGAAAAAGATGAGGCAGAAAATGCTTAAAACTAAAGAAAGATGTGTCTGGATGCTTCAATAAAATTTCAGATACATCAGCGATTGGAAATACTAATTTCTGGTATTTTGCAGTGATTTACTGAGAAAACAAACCGTGCTTTAGATCGCCATCTAGTGGTAGCTTTTTAATTCACTCTACTGATTCTGGTGACCATTTCTGGGATATACCTCAGTCCAGAAATAGAGAATCCTGGACCTCTGCAATTTGGATTTTCTCTTGACCGTTCAGAATGAACATAATTTGATATCATGATATATACAAAGTAAGAAAAAGTCTGAATTTTTGTCATTTGTTTTAATATATTCCTCTAAACACTTTTCACTTAGTTTATATTTGAAGGGATAAAAATCGATCTTATTCAAGTACCCAAAGTATTTTAGGAAATGAACTAACAATATTTGAATAAATTAAACTCACTTGCTCTTAAATTTGAGCCAATTTCATGTATATTTATATTACATCTGAGAGTTGCAACTTTTGTAACAACTGAGAGTTTGAATCTCTGTACTAGAAAAACATTCCTTTAGCAGTAGGATTGGAATTTGTGTTCTGGTAGATTTGGGAATTCCCAGAAGCATACTTTGATATTCCTGTTTGCTACTTCTTACATATCTTCATTAGGTCTCATTCATTAGATCTCATTGTCTTAATGATCACTTTTTACATTTTCTTTGTGTAGTTTACATAAGACTTTCCAAAACATAATCATGAATAAAGAGGATTGACAATAATAGTTTTTAATTTCCCCACCTCTCTATAGCCTGCCATATTTTAAGAGTGTTTTCCTTGTTAACCATTTACTGGGGTGCCCTATAACGCACCACTGGAAAGATTTTACATGCCCTGGCTGCTGAGTTAGATTTTCATTGTTTAAAAACAGACTACTTTAAAGATTTAAAACCTGCCTCTGCTCCAAAAACAAACAAACAAACAAACAAACAACAGCAGCAGCATCAAAAAACCCACAGGATCTTCTTTTCACCTCAGTGTTTTCTTTTTAGGGCAGATTAGTCCAATTAAAATTCTGACTGCAGATAGTCTTTCTTTATTACCCTTCTGCTTTGAAACAAATGATGATTTCTATAGAATTTTTATGAAATATCTGGTAAAACTGACCTCTGTAGCTCAATAGTAGTATATGTTTTTTTCTTGGAGGAGGGGAAAGAGGAGATTGGGGGAAGATGGTGTCCAGGGGTAGTAAATATCTGTTATTCTGTTCTTTTAAAGTTGTCTCTACCATCATCTCACTTTAGTTTTTACATAACAAGCTAACATTTCTTATAATGTTCAAAGAGGCATAAGTTGTTATAAAAAGTCAATTTGTACATTAAAAAATACTTTATATACAGAGATATGAGAAATCTATAGAATTAAAATATACAAATATTGGTGAACTTAATATATACATGTATTGACTTATAATGATGAATACCTGAGCTGTATGTAATGTTACTTCAATTAAAACAATTTAGATTTATGTAAAACATAGAAGGAAACATATAGCTGATAATTTAAAGAATCTGTATATAAAATAAAGGTCAATCAGCATAAGACCAAATATTTCAGATATTTTCTGTACCTATATAAACAGTGCCTTCTTTTTAATGTATGAAACAAACAGACAAGAAAAATTTAAAACTGCCAACAGAACTGAAGCATACATAGATCAAGGGAAGGGAAGGAAAATAAAATCGGGGCAGGGGGAGGGCACAAGAGATAAAGAAGATGCACAGGTGATAAGATGATGGGAGAATATTGGAATAAAAAAAGATGTAATATTTTTAGATATGTTTGTATATATATGCATATAGATATATATATCAAAGAAAATAAAAAATAAATTGATAATGATATGACTGTAAAATATAACTGATGGAGTAATTCGTATTTCAATGGACAGATGGAATTTTCTATAGAATCTCCATAGTGATCCAAAATGTCCTTCGTCACCCTGAAGTGAAAGTACAGAACAAGGTGGTAGAATGGGTAAGTGAACTTTTAGAATTGCATTTTTGGTTTTAGACTAATCTCTATAGATCTTTAGATCTCTATAGATCTTAGAAAAGGAAAAGACTTTTACTATCTGGATAACTGAATTCATAGATCACACTGAAACATAGAGAATGCTCATTATAAATCTATGAATAGATGACATATGGGAAGTATTGGGTACCTGCACTGGAAGAGTTTATTTGAATAAAGGACAAGAAACTAAACCTAATTATAAATATCTGAAAAGGAAAAAATGCCACACCAATATGTATCTTTACTGAACATATATAATTTCAGCACAGTTTTCAAAATAAACTTCATTTGTATATATTTGGTTGTTTGATTTAAAATGCAAATATCTAAAAAGTTATATTAATAAAGCCTTCAGTTATACTGTAGCTCATTTACATGGAGACCACCCATTTGTCTGGAAATCGTTTAGTTTTTCTTGGATTTTTTCCAGCCTTTTTTTGTGTTTAAAGGAAAAACTAGTCTTATTTTTCTCATTTTTACAATAAAAGCAGCCTATTATACAGGCTATTCTGCACTATACTGTGTTATTGCCAGTCTCACAACATTTGTACACAGAGATTTGTGTCTTTTTTTTTATTTAAAACAGTGAATAGTATTCCATTAGGTGACTGTCTACTCATTTACTTAACAAGCTTTCTATTGATGGATAGTTATTTACAATTTATTTAATTAATCAGTATTCTACTGATGAAAATTTGGTAATTTCTCATTTTAAAATGTGAACATTTTCTTTTCTTGCAAATACACACTGGATTTTTCCTTCTCCATTACAATTTAAACTTTTTCATTGCCTATAGGTTTCTATTTTTCTTTCTTATTATTTTGCTTCCTATGTAAAGACTATTATGTGATTTAAAATTACTTTTTACTAACAGTTTTTCTGGATAAAGTAACCTGGGTATACATTCTGAAGCAAGAAAATTGATTTTCTTATGTTGTGGGTATTTAATAAATATGCCCTTGGTAATTAAGAAAAGCTAAACCATACATTGAGAGCTAGTAGTGATAACATCAAATCTGAATAGGGGAATGCATAGTCTTATATTTAAAGGCACAACATCTTTTAAAACAAATTAAAGACAGAAATAATAGTTTGTAATTAGCAACTGTTATATAACTGGGGGTAAGTTAGACTCTCTAATAAAGGTTAAAGAAAAATCTTTTTACTTGTAGTTGGAACAATGCATTAAGCTTTAATAATTTAACCAATCAACTAGACAATGTTTTACAAAGTGGATTTACAGAAAGTACAGAAATCCACTCTTGTTGCACATCAGTTTCTTTTTGGTAAAGACTATGTTCTTGAATTCCACTTTCCAATGGGATTTTTTTTTCTCCATTTTTTTCTATGTCAGGATGTTTTATAAGTGATATCCTTGATTCATATTAATACCATTTATAATTTTAAACTAATTTAGTACTTTTGCCAGAATTTCCTAGAATTTACATTCAATTTTAGAAATGCTTTCATAGAAGGCTAAATACATATGAAACATGTGAAAATCCTTTGTAGGTAATATGAAATAAGAATTTTGTGCCTGTATACAAAATTTTGTTTTGTGATAGTATTGGCCAATGCTTCAGGGAAGGTTTCTATTTATATTGAGAGGATCACATTGCTTTATTAAAAATGTCTGGTGCTGAGATCCATAAGCATTGTTAAATAATCATATGATATTAAACTTTTTTCTTTATTTTTT